>QTSX02000193.1:0-161708 GCA_014839935.2 Entomophthora muscae | reverse complement strand
ATGCTATTACCCTATTTTTGGCTCATCATAAATATTCTTAGTCTGCTTCAGAATTTTTTGTTGTTTTTGAAAGGCCAATAACTCTATTTAAAATACACCCTCTAGTAAGTTGCCCTACTTCATAAACTTGCCCTAATGTACCACTAGCATCTTCTGATATTTTTGTTTCTCTGATATCATCACATGATTTCAAATTATAAGTTATCTCATAATATTCTGATAAACTTTCAAATGTTAGAGGTGAAGTATATAGCTTCCCATCTTTCATCAAATATGAAAGATTGATGCACAGATTTTTAGCTTCAAGCTCTCTTTTTATAGGCCTAACTTTTCTTTCATAAATATAAAAGAATGACTTTTGAGAAACATTTGAGCCTGATAGCACTGATTTATATAATTCTTTTCTTTTTTCTTCTTGCTCAAAAATATTTTTAAGATCATTAATATTGTTAATACAAAGCTCATTTTCTTTTTCTTTTAACATTTTTGATATTACATCAAAGTGACCATCAACAATGCTTTTTCCATGACATTCAACAAAACAATTATAATTTATAGAACCCTTAATATATTTAGGTGCCTTTTTTAAATAAGTAATATAAAAATTCATATAATCTAAAATGATTTCCATTATCAGTCCACACTTTTATATTTCTTATTTTTTAAATCTATCCAATTTAAGAAGACTTATTAGACATTCACCTGAAAATAAAGAATAATGTGATAATATTTGAGACAAAAAATTATGATATTCATATTTAATTTTATTGTTTTTTTTTAAAAACTAATGCAAACCCTAATAATGAGAGATATTTTTTTGAATAAAAACAATTATTGGTCTCAATTAGACCAATTCCAATATTTAAGTTTTCTTTATAATCTATAACTACAACACAAGACCCATCATCTAATTTGTTAATATCTTTTTTATATTCCTGTTGCAACATCTTTGATTACTCCCCTCTTGGGGAATTAACATCCCAAGTAAATCACCAAATGGCTCACCAGCCAGTCAATAAACTGGTGGCACCATTACCAGTCAACCATTTATGATGGGGATCACTCAATCCAGGTCCTAAATGGAACACAACTTGATTAAGCCTTGTGACTCAAGAGGAACATTACTCAGATAAGCCCCATGACCTCCATGGTGTACATGGACGGCATGTGGCTTGTCATGATACTATATATTATTCTATATTAATATTCAATTAAGTATCATTATCTTCTTAAATATTCCCCTTATTTTGTTTATTATACTTCCCAGAAGTATAAACTTGACAAGTGATAGCACAGGTAGGTTATCCATACCTACCCAACTCAAAGGAAATATTCCTCCCAATAAAAGAACCCAAACAATGGTACTCCCTAACAGCTGGAGAGATTACAAAGTGGGACAAGTGTTTCCTGCAGGCCTTGTTATCTACAATAATATCCTTGTACCTGTTGAACAATACAACACTCTCAAAGCCCGCAGATTGGTACCCACCACACCAACTACAACAGCACCTCTGCAGCCTGAGATACCCAATATTGTGTTTCAACGCCTGCACACCGCTGAAATTGGCGCCTTTGTAGGACTACGCCGCAAAAACTCCTCCCTCTGGATTGACAATACACAAAAAAAAATTCAAACAAGTGGACTACCCTCAAAGACTCTGGGTCAGCAAAATTGCCCTTCACATCACAGGAACTTCTTTGCATTTTGTAACCAAATGGCTAGCTCAACACCCTGACCAGAAGGAGAATTGGGAGATGTTTAAAGCTGCGTTCCTTGAAAAGTTCTCCATGAAAGATTCTGATGTGGTAATCATGACTGAGCTCCAAACCTTCAAAATGACAGGAACCTTTGAGGAGTACATTACGGTATATGAAGGACTATGTGAATGAGCACCCAAAACCATCAACTTTGATGAACCTGGGCCACGCCTAGACTTCTACAATGGTCTTCCCACACACATTAGACGTTAGTTTGACATGACTTGCTGCAAGAACCTCAAGGATGTATTCTTAGAGGGAAAGCGCACAGCTCAGAAGTCTGACAATCTACACACCACCAACAAGTGCAAGGGAAACCCTGTGGTTAAGAGAGAACCTCGCCCCAATAAGCAAAACAACCAAGCCAACAATCCCCATCCTTGAACTGGGAATCACACTGCACAAGCCAACCAGGCCAGCACCAAATATACCAACAAGGAGGGAAAAGCTCAGGGGAGTGCTTAGGCAAGCCGCCTCCCCCAATTCATAAGACTCGTACAGAGAACAGGATGTGGATTCAATCACCATGATCCAAGTACCCTCCAGTAATCCTCTACTGTTTGCCACCCAAACTGGAAATAAACTCCCCACTTATTCTTTCTGCTTTTGCAGATATCAGGGCACAGCACTATTTGACACTGGAGCAGATCAATCCCTCATCAACAAGAGCTTTGCAGATCTCATGAAGTTACCTACCACTTGAAGTAGGGTCAAGAGGGTCATCATGGTGGACAACTAAAGCACATCAGTTACCCAAGAGGCAAAACCTTTTTGCGCCCAAATTAGAGATGTACAGACTACGCTCAGTGGGCCAATCATACTAATCCCCAAGTATGATGTTATACTTGGCCTGGACTAGATGAGAAAGACAAAACCTTATATCAACTGGGACAGTGCCACCCTCACCATACAGCAAGGAGAAGTCCACCACTATGTATACCCAACACACCTTGACACACTCATGAGGGACCACATATTTGTTAAAATCATAGAAACAGAAGAAGAAACTGACCCTAGCAAAATCAATTGGAGCACCTGTACGTACAAGATTATACACTTCAAAAACACGGAAACTTGACACAAACAGGCCCCCATTAGAGACCAGCTAGTCAGTGAATTCCCCTCTGTATTCCAAATGGTGACACTGTACCCTACATCCCGTCAACACAAAAGATTGACACATACTCTGATATCACAGAGACCCAAGACACACCTGTAGAAGAAACTTTCATGAATACCTCAAGACTTGCTACTGGTGGCCCAACATGCTAGATGATATCAGAGAGGTACTGGAACAATGCAAAGTCTGTGAAAAGTACACCCAAACCAAAGCGCCACCCAAGTCAGTAGTACCAGTATCCATCACACTACCCTTTAAGGTATGGTTGTTGGATATTGTGGGACCTATGCCCAGTGAAAGCAAAGGCAAGAAGTACATCATAACAGCTATCAAATATGCAACCAGATGGCCTGTAGTGTAAGCTACAAAAGAGCACAAAGGCAACAACGTGAGACAATTAATTGGCAAAGAGATCATAGCAAAGTTTGGGAAACCTGACCTCCTGATCACAGATGAAGGCACTGAACTTAAAGCTATTGACACCAATATCTACCTTGCCAAGAACAGAATAAAACACGTCACAGCCAGCCCATATCACCCACAAGCAAATAGACACGTAGAACAACTAAACAACTCTCTAGTGGAAGCCCTCAGTAAATTATCTGCCAACAATCCAAAAGCCTGGGTTGATATGCTACCAACCGCCCTTATGGTCTGCAAAACACAAGTCAACCACAATACAGGCAAAATCCCTTATGAACTTGTCTATGGTCAGAAACCCTCATTTGTCAGTACAGCCACAGGACCACAACTGTTGCTTCCAAAGAAGATACCAGACAGTAATGATCCTAAGGTACTACACACCAGAAAAAACCAAGAGAGGATGGAACGCCAAAGGGTCCAGCAGGCAGCAATCCCATTACAACAAGAAAGGTTCCAAGTCGGGGACAAGATCTGGTTCATCAATCACAATCAACATAAACTAGACCCAGGACTACACAGACCAGGCATTATCATGGAATTTAAACCCAATAATACCTACATGATCAAAGGAATTGGAGCTTAAACTGAACTGAAACGTATGCACCACAACCAACTCTGCTTGTGTAAGGCAAGTACAGCTCAGCAAAATTCAAGGCTCCCTGTACCCAACACCAAACTGGATCAATACCAAGCCCACATACCAGATACTCTCAAGAAAATTCCCAAGGCTCCACCTTCCAGCACCCCAGGGGGAGATGTTGCAACATCTTTGATTACTCCCTCTCAGGAAATTAACACCCCAAGTAAATCAACAAATGGCTCACTAAATAGCTCACCAGCTAGTCAATAAACTGGTGGCACCATTATCAGCCAACCATCTATGACAGGGATCACTCAATCCAGGTCCTAAATGGAACACAACTTGATTAAGCTTCATGACTCAAGAGGAAAATTACTCAGATAAGCCCCATGATCTCCATGGTGTACATGGACAGCATGTGGCTTGTCATGATACTATATATTATTCTATATTTGTATTCAATTAAGTATCATTGTCTTCTTAAATCTTCCCCTTATTTTTTTATTATACTTCCCAGAAGTATAAACTTGACATTCCCTATTTTGATGAATATAAAAGTCTTGGTGCTGCTTAATAGTCTTTAAGTCATTATCTATAGATTCTGGTAATGGTAAGTTTTTACTTTCACATTCTTCCTTCTTTTTTTCTAGTGAATTTTTTAAATTACAAATATTGCACATATCAGTTTGTTTTTTACTTTTTATTATATTTTTAGGGATTAATTTATAGTAAGTAGAAATTGAAACTGAAATTTAATTTTTTATTTTCATATATTTCTTTTTTGTTTTTAAGAGAGAGTATTTTATTACAGTTGAGTAATTACTCATCTCTTTTTCTATATATTTATAATTTTTTTCAGGCACTTTTTTTGTAAACTGGCTTGTTTTAAAAGAATTTTCCAGCAATTTTTAATTATTTTTTAGTTATTTCTTTTTTTAATGAATAATTCTTATTTTTTGGCTTTTTTGTTTAAGCTTACATTTTTATTTTTATCTATTTTTCTTGAGTATTCAAATTAACTTTTGGTTATATTAAATCCCATATCATTAAGCTCTTTTAAAGAGTAGCTGGAAGTAACCAGAGATTGCAAGGCTGGGAGATGCTTTTGGGTAGATTTCAGGAGATCCTTTAAGTTTTCAATGAACTCATTGTCTTTTTGGTTTTGAATAGTTAGAAGGAACTGAGATCTCCCAAATTCAGTTTGAGTAAGGAAGTGCTTGATTAAAGTATCAAGATTGTCACCAGCAATAAAGAGGAATGCCTTTTTTAACATTGCAATTCTTTTTCTTTTTGTTGAAGCTCCCAAGGAAAAAAGGGTAGCATGGCAGAAGTAAGTTAAACTGAATACATGATAGTATTTTGAATCTGTAATAAGGTCAGATCTCTTAAATGTGCCTTAATGATGAAGTAGTTCTGATCAGAGTGTGGCATTTGAATGGGGTCTTTTTGATTAGAAGCTTTGTGGTGCTTTAGTTTTTATAGACCAAGATAAATGGTACCATTCTGAAAGAAATGATGTGATAGCTTTTACTATAGTTTGAACTTGAATTTATGTTTGTAGAATTAATTGAATACCCAGTTTTTATGCACAAGTGATTCATGTGAAGCAGCTAAGCATTATTATTACATCATATCCTCTTTATAATCAATGCAAATCAATTAAAATGATGTATTCACTTAGTTGTAACTCTTCTGCATGTTTTTAAAATGATAAATATTAAAGAAATCTATTTAAAGAATGCTTAATTTGAGGTTTAAAGCTCACTTGAACCTTAAAATTAATCTAAACAGTGATAATAACATCCTAACTTCAAACTATCATAAAATCCTAGAAAATCGAGCTTTTTTAAAAATAAATGCAAAAATAAAGCTCTCAATCTTATCTTTAATTTCTTCAAATAAAAATTATATATCAATTAATAAAAAATTAACTTTTTTTAGCTTAAAGCAATCTATTTTATTTCATTATCAAAATAATATAATAAAGTCTGACACATGCTCTTTATATTGCTTTCACTTTAATATTCAATATAAATTACATATTAATATTTTAATTTTAATAGAAAGATAAAAATTTTAGCTTTATTTTGATAGCTTACAGTGTAAAAATATATTAAATATTTGTTGAGTTGTTACTGTTTTAAATATAAACATTTGTAATTTGATTTTTTCAAAATCAAACTGTGTTATGCTGCAACTTGAGCAGCATGTGCATTAGAAGCTGGCCTAATTCCTAAAATAATGACCCATATGTTCTTTTGGTCTGAAGATCAAAATCCATAGAGTTGAACCACACTCCCAAGTGCCTAAAGGTTTCCTGGGCTGGGATAGGTGTGAGGCCATGCAGTGGTGCAAAGGATGGCACTCCTATTGTTGTGTTCTGAGGCGCTGCACAGACACACAACAGGGAATCCTAACCTGAGGATTGGATTTGTACTAAGTCTCAGTTAGAATGGCAGGGAAGGCTATGCAAATACCTTGTGGCCCTGATTGAATAATATCTACTAGATGTGGCTAGAGAGGCGCCAAAGTACTGGGAGAGACAAAGACAAAAATGTAAATAGAACTTATTTTTTATTGGTAAATAAGAAATGGAATATATAGCGGTTGACAATACCACAAAACACTACCAGGACAGCAGGGTTACTTGCCACAAGAATGAGTGGGGCAAGTGAGCTGCGCAGAATCAGGAAACTGAACAATTGAATTTACAAATTTGGAGTCAGACTCATTTTGAGAGACAAAAGTAAAAGAGAGAGATTCATCCTCAAAATAAACCATCAAAGGCAAAATTAAAACATGGTGAATGGCAGCATTCACAACATTGCCCCCCTCTAGATTGGCCTTAGGGGGTAGTACTTGCGGAGCAACTTGGCATGCACTCAGGTAAACAGATGGCCACTGGAGAGGAGTTTCACAGTGTATTATGATCTTTGTTTGAAGGTCACTTCTAGAGATCCAACCCACAAGGTATCTAGCTTGTGAGTGTGTCCTCCTACTCTATGCTGATAGTAGAGAACATTGTCCCCAATGTTGAACTCAGGCAAAGGAGAGCGTCCAGCATTGTCAGGAGAGAGCTCAAGCACTTTGGTTATATATGCAGAAGTGTATGCAGTAGCCTGTATATCAATGATGCGGTTGACTAGATATTTAATATGGTCATCAGGATTCATGGCCTTATTGGAGGAGAGTAGAGGGGGCCTCAGGAGAGGCAGAGTGGTGACCTCATGCCCATACAGCATAGCAAAAGAAAAATACCTGGTGACACAATACTTGCTAATACAATAAGCAAAGAGAGCAGCGGGTAAGTATAGATCTCAGTTGGCAGTGTCAGAATAAGTGAGTTTCTGTATGATAGAAACCAGAGTCAAATTTGCATGCTCAACCACCCCATTGGTAGAAAGAATATAGGAGGCAGAGAAAGACTGTTGAGATCCCAAGGCCTTGACAACAGAGGTTACCAACTTGGTGTTGAAGTTAGTCTCATTTTCAGACAATAACACTTGAGGGCAGACATGGCAGTAGAAAACGTCTTGCAACAGGAAGGCAGCAGGTATCTTGGTGGTGATGTCCTTAAGAGGGCAAGCTTCTACTCACTTGCCAAAATTATTGACAGCAATTATGATAAAGCAGCAAACAGAGAAGTAGCGGGGGAAAGGCCCTACAGTGTCAATTCTGACAGTGTGAAATGTGTGTTGAGGGGGGCTAGCTTGAACTTGTGAGAGACAGCTCAAGGGGCTGGAGCTGACAATTGTTATAACTAGCATTGTCATCTGGAATCATAAGGCAAAGGTTTTCCCAGAAATAGTTTTTCTGGAGCCAGCATAGGTCTTGGCAATGCCTCCATGTCCTGTCCCTTATGAGCTTGGAACACCAGCAAAAGGCAAATACTAGGTTGTACATAAGGCAGGTATTGGTCTTGCACTTTTTGAAAAGCTGGTTATTGCAAATGAGTGTGTCTTCAGATAGTTTGGGTAGGACAATTTGAACTTCTTTGTCTCACTCTCCCAAGAAGAAGGGCACCCAATTAGTTCATATAACCGGTCAGCCTCTGCAGGATGCAAAGCAAGAATGGGCATTCTGGAGAGCCCATCAGTGTTCTGGTGTTGAATCCCAGGACAATTAAGCACAGTGAATTTATATCCTTGCAGACGTAGAGCCCATCCAGCTAGGCGCCCTTCAGGCTCCTTAAGTTGTTGTAACCACTTAAGTGAATTGTGGTCAGTGACAACTGTGAAATGGGTACCATATCCGTAGTGGCGGAACTGCTTGACTGCATGCAACACAACAAGACACTCCTTATCTGTAACACTATAATTCTTCTCATGTTTGTTTAGTACGCAGGAAGTGTAAGCCAAGGATGGTCTACACTATCATCATCTAGATGGGCCAGAATAGCCCCAATAGCAAGGTCACTAGCTTCAGTGTATAGGATGAATTCCTTATTGTAGTCAGGATACACTAGTATGAGAGCCTTTTTGAGTTTTTGTTTAAGGGTCTCAAAGGCTTGTTCTCTGACTAGCAGTTCATTTGAAAGGGATATTACGTAACAGCTGGACCAAAGGTTTGCTAGTATTGGAAAAGTCAGGGTTGAACTTTCTGTAGTAATCATCATGTCCAGAAAAACTTGTACTTCTTGCAGGCTGGTGGGTGGAAGCATTTTGTCAATGGCCTCAACTTTCTTGGTCATTGGGCAAATCCCTGTCTGGGTTACCTCATGGCCCAAGAATTCAAGGCGTTCCTTGAAGAAAGCACACTTAGATGGTTTTAGTTTAAGGCCAGCCTCTCAAATCTATACAAACACTTTTTAAAAGTGAGCTAGGTGATCCGTAAAGGTAGCGCTAAAGACTGTTATATAATCCAAGTACACTAGGACACATGAGAGCTTCAAATCACAGCGGATGGAATCCATGGATTGTTGGAAGGTGTCCAGAGCATTGCAGAGTCCTTGAAGCATGTGTGTAGGCTCAAACAGTCCTTTGAAAGTGATGAGCACGGCCTTCTGTCTATCCTTAGGAGAGAGATCAACTTGCTAGTACCCTGATGCTAGATCCATAGCAGAGAAGAACTTTGATTCCCCTAATTGTCTAAGAGCATCATTAATTCTAGGCAGAGGTAAGAGTCCTTTTTGGTGAGCAAGTACAGGCGGCAGAAATCCATCACAATGCAGTGGCCTACATTTTTTTTTTGAGGATCAACAATGGAGAGGCCCAAGGGCTCTGAGAGGGAGCTATTAGCCCAGCATATAAGAGCTGCTTAAGCTCCTTAGAGACCTGATCATCTTCTACCCTGCTGCAGCAGTAAGGTTTGGCACAAAAGGGCGGGGCATCACCTGTATCTATCTGGTGGAAAAACCCCTTTGCTAGGCCATAGTTGGTGGGTCCTAAGAAGATATACTTAAACTGTTCTAGTAGTTCCAGAACATCTTTTTGTTGAATGGGTGATAGTTGTGGGAAGTCTGCAGCAGTGAACAGGGAGAGAACCTGAGGGTCTCCTTCAGGCAAGTTGAAATCACTAAACGTTCCAAAGGGGTAGAGGGACACCACTTGCTCTGAACCTAATATGCAACCATGCCCAACAACCTAGCCCTTGGTCACCTGGATAGGCAGGGAGGTCAGGTTAGCCAACAACAGCTGCACAGGCTCCTTATGAGTCTGGTCCAAAATCCCAGGGCATAACTGAGGCTCTTTACGGCTTAAGGAATCAGGTGAATATAGCTCCAGAAATGACTTTCAGGTAGTTTTCAGGATATCTGGGAGTTTATAATCACTTGGGATCCTGGAGGGATAGTAGTAGCTGTGGGGGCAAGAAAAGGCACACCTTCTTCTGCAGGACAGGAAGGAGGAGGGAAACACATATTGTAAGAATGAGTCCTGTACTTGAGTGAGAAGATACCAGTGGGGTACTCAAGCACACAAGTATTAAGACGTTTACCCGGGAGACACAGGGGTTTTCAGAGATTAGAGGCATCTCATACCCTAAGAGCAATAGGCACCCATATTGAAGGTTCACAATCCCATTGTACTCTTGAAGAAATTGTGTATCAACCAGGAGATTGTAACTTTTGTTTTTGAGGACAACAGTAAGGGATGCAATAAGGAGCTTCCCAAACCTCATTGGCAGGGCAGAGTAGGCACCAATGGCTTGAGTTAGGGCCATGCCAGCTGTACCATATGATTGAGTGTAGTTGAGGTTGGGAGCCAGCTTAAGCTTTTTCATTAACTTTAACAATACCACATTGACTGGAGAGCTTGTGTCCAAGATAGCCTTGATTTTAACCTTTTGGATCAATACTTCCACATGGGTATATCTTTTCCAAAGGGGGGTAAGACAGCCAGCACTCCTGAGCAGCCTATAATTCCTTCTCCCATTTGGCCAGCATGCATTTTAAGGCAGGAATTTCCTTATACACAGTCTGCAAGGGGAGAGATACAGTCACATAATTAAAAAAAGCTTCTTCTAGTTCAGCAGCCTCTTCAGAGGAATCTATCAAGACAGGAGGACAATGAGCCTGAGCTAAGTAAAGATGATCCACTACGGTCTTAGCTTCATTTGCAGATGGGCAAGTTGTAGTTGTGATTTTCCCTGAACATAACTTGTAAGAGACAGAGACTGTCTCCAGGACTGCTAACACAGAGTAACCATAACCATTGATGCATTGCAATCAGAATCTTTGAGTTCAGAATCACTAGAGAGGTTATGGAACAAGTGAAGGATAGTTGGGCCAGCCAAGGGGGAAGATTCCTTGCCAGAAGGGGGATCAGGAGGAGACAGGGGAGATTGGTCAGCAGAGAGCGTCTCCACCTCTAAGCTGACCTCTCTTTTCCTCTTGTTTCTTTGGGTTGCAACCCTCTGCCTGAGGGTTGGTGCAGGTACGTGAGTGATGTCCTATTTCACCACACTTAGGGCATCCTTGTCTCTTAGACTGCCCACTTGAGCCTAGGGTCATAATGCGCGGAGTGCAGGAGGTAGTTCCTGCATTGTTGGCCTTATTTTCACGTACAACGGTACCCCCATGGGTCAAGTGCATATCCTGAAAGGGGGTCTTGACACTCTTCATTGAAGTAATGGAAGCCTTATTGGCCTTGAAGTGTAGACATAGGAGTTGGTTCACCTTTAGAGCGTTTGAACATGCTATCTACGCTTCCTGGGGAGTTAACTGACAACTGGTGATCAACTGCTGTCCTTCAATGTAGAAACACTTGGAAAATTCAGCCAAGGTTTCTTTAGGTTTGAATGAAATATGCATAAATGCATCCTTCTTAACTTCCAAGCTGAGATCTCCTCCAAATTCTACATTAGGAGTTGCTTCATGTCCTCCCAAGTGACAATAGAAGGGAGTTTGGGGACAACAACTTCTTGGCACATGGAATGCAGACAGGTAAGAATATGTTCCTTCTTAAGTTCATTGGTGGCCCTACACATTGCAGTCTTGTAAATTGTCAGAAAGGCAGAAATGGTAGAGATTTTAGGGTCAAATACCTGTTTAAACAAAGGCTTATAATTGGAGTCAATGGACAAAAAAGTGGATTGGCTGTTGTCACATGGGTTGAGGACGTTAATGTGGGGATTGCCCTCAAACTCAGATTCAGCAGCAGGCTTTCTAGCCCAGAGGAGTTGAAGACTTTCCTCTAGGGTATCCAAGGAAGAGCTGTTCTGTCCACATATATCTCTAGCAGTGGTGGCAGCAGCTCCAAATTCATCAATTTTAATCTGTTGCACCAATAGAGTGCCATCAATCCCATTGAGGCAAGTAATCAGGGAAGTGGTCTGAGCAAACAAAGGAATAACCTGTTCATTCATTTTCTTGTTAAAACAAGAGAGGTTTTGTACCTCTCTCTCCAATGCGTCCTTCCTATCAGCAACATCATTTGTTACTTCTGCTAGCTGATCCAGGGCAAGGGCGCAGTTGACCTGGGGTTGGCTTCCAAGCCAGGGCAACAACCATGATTGTCATGAGCGGGAGTACTAGCAACTTAAGCTTCCTCTTCACCTTCAGAATCAGAGAACAAATCATCAGGATTAGAGAGGCAATGTCTCAAGTACTTGATTTCTCCTCCAAAGGTAGCTACTTGGTTGGTGAGCAAAGCAATGAGAGGGTCAGGTATAGGTTCTAATGGAGGAGGGTTTTGAACAGAAGATTGATGCCAAGTGGTGGCCTTGAGCTCCACTATGGCTTCCCATACCTTGGCTTCAAAGTCAGACAGGTCCTCAACAGAAGAAGCTGGAGGTGTCACCTCTATGGACGCTACTCTATCATCCACATAATTTTGTACTTGATACAAAGTGTTGCCTAGTGCAGCCTTATCCAGGCTATATTGGTGTTGTAGGTGGCGTCCCCAGATATTGACATGAGTTCCAACCAATTTGAGCTGAGAATATTATGCTCTCAAAATTGGTTGAGTTTGATAACCAGAGTCTCAAAGACCTGACAATGCCTTAGAAGAGCGGCCTCTATTTGTCCCCACCATGTTGCTTGATGCTCATCCATTTGCACAGTTGATCCTTGATATACCCAGGGATTAAGGAACAAAGAGAATTCAGTGATGAGGTTAGCTGCTTCTGGGAGGCCAGCAAGTCATGCTGGTTATCTGAAATACACGCAAAGAGGCTATAGGACCATTCTTAATATGTCATATTTTGAGCATGGTTATTTGAGACAGCAGTGACTACAACATTTGAAAGCTGACTATGGGATCCTAATGTAAGTTGATGGTGAACCAGGGTGGGTTGAATAAACTGGTTGACTAACATGCCAATAGTATCCATAGACTCCATCAGCGCGGGGGAGACCAAAGTCCAAGAGTAGAAGTACAGTTCTTTGGAAGCGTGCCTGGGACAGAGACTAGGGATAGTGTGCATTGCCACAGCGCCTGAGTGGAAGAGAGAGCGGGCGGCAGCACGAGCTTGCTTGTAGTTGAGAGAGAAAGCAGGAAGGGGGCCCACACAGGCCCAGGAGACAGCATCAGTACCATGTGAGTTGAGGGGGTTATTGGAGATGTCTTCTTCTAGAGGAAGACTAGAAACTTTAGCTTGTTTAGGTACTTCAGAAACAAAGGGAGAAGGACCAGATAATGCACATGGGAAAAGGGTAACTGAGGGGCTTGCTGTCAGGATTGACAATTCTTCCTCCAAAGAAACCCAGGCCTAGGAGCAGGGATTGAACCCTGAACCTGGATTCCTTTGGGCTGCCAGGACCGTGGACCACAGGACCGCCCACCCGCGTTTTTTTGGGATCAAGCCCCCACAAGCTGATACTGAGCGTATTGATCCATGCAGTAAAAAGAGACAAACCAAAGAAATCATCACACCAAATGGAGGATTAATCACAGCGCCTAATGGAGACACTGATTTGGCAACTATTAGCTTCATAAACCTGAAGTCTACACCAGCAACCAATCAAGAGCAAACCCAGAAAGGAGGCATGGGCCTGCAGCCCAGTTTCATGACCTCAACGCCAGAGCAAGACAATCAAGCAGCCAAATTGAGATTCTTGACCAATGAAAGAACTCCCGGGCCAGGTGCCATTTTGCCACCCTTGGACCCAAACACCCAGTTCCCCCGGCCCTGGCCTTCCCAATGCCCTGATGAACCCCCATGGAAAATTTTAAGTTTGGAGGGAGGGTACTATATAGACCCAAGGACCCCGCGCTCCAAACTTATTGCCATTTTTGAATAAAGGTTATTTTAATTTGGCTCTTACAGCTATTGCCTTATTTTGTATTTGCTGTCTATCAATTCAGTTTGAGATCTTCTGGCCCGCCTGCCCCTCTGCCCGCTGTTTTCTGTCCTCCTGGTGTACCCTTTGGACCCATCCACTTTACTGACTACCCTCTGAAGTCTGAATACAAGGTATACACCCTGGAAAAAATACTCAAACACAATCCCCTGACCCGCATACAATCTGCTATTAGATACAACCGACAAGGCCTGTGGATATTTTCAACACCCAAGTTGTTCAGGGGAAAATTAAATTATCTCCCTTCTTAAGGCCTGTCCATGGAGTCACCCGTGACACCAAAGCCCATGCCTGCTTCTGCACCTGACTTTCCTTCTGATCATACTGGTAAGCTGTTTGGGATTGTGTACATCACCCTCACCGGGGTGATTGACACTATAATCCCGGCCGCCGGCCTGTGGTCTTGGGTGGGAAAATCTGCCTCATACCTTTTAAAGTTAGCTCCTCTCTTGTGGTGGGCATTGCCCGCAAAAAACACGGCCCAAGTTACCCCTGAAAACAACAGGCCTGCCGCCCAAGACTGGATCCCTGACACTTGCAGCCCCTGTAGTGAGCACCATTTTGTTGTTTTTGGCACCTGGGGACAACATCCAGGAGGACACAGCGGGAAATCTTTATAACAAAATATTTGAGGTTTGAAGCTAGCCTTGGGTTAGCCTTCAGGGCAAAGTTAAGGGCACATACCTTAATTTCCTGGAATACAAGATGAAGAGTTCCTTTTGGCAGAAAGGAAGGAAAAAGCTTGAAGAATATTAAAGCCAACACAAATGTGGATAAACTTATCTTTATTAGGAGAAATGATTCTACTTTAAATAATAGACAAGGGTTGATAATAACTCATTAGATAGACAGAGTGACAGAAGGGGTCATGTTGGGATGAGGTCATACCAGTATTGGTCAAGGACAGGTATGATATTCTGGAATGGGTGGATATTGAACCAGACCTATTTGCGGAAGGGGAGGAACTCCCAAAATTAAAAGCAAAACCAACCAAATCTTTGCACATATCATTATTTGAAAGCCATATTAAAATGGTATTGATGGCGCAATTTAAGACAGCATGGATCCAGTCCGCCCAGAGCAAACAGGCCCAAATGGAATGCCTGCAGCAATTTTGGATTGCAGAAATCTCCATACAACTGACTAAAAACGCTGGCACCTTGTTACAACTGAACCAATGAGGATTCAGTATTTGGAATTGGGGAAGACAACAGTCCAATAGAAAGGACAGGATAATAAGAATAAGTATTGTTTATTGTAAAACATTATGGTTAATATACCATATGGGGAAGCCACAAGGGGGTGGCATAGTGGGAAGTTCCATGTAAGGTTCAAAGCCAAGGAATAACTTGTGCGGGGATCATCAAGTCAAATTGGTAGCGCTCCTAATTAGGATGAAGTACCTGCCATTTGATATTGCCATCAGATTAGTTCATGTTGTTAGATACATTAGCAGGCAAGTCTGGAAACTTGGTTACAACAACCTGGTGCAATAAGTAACAAAGAACATACCAAAAAGAGATGTGATACCTTCAAGCAAGACTTCTTGGCTAGATTTGTGCTTAAGGACACCACACTCATGATCATACATCAAGTAAAGAATTTAACTCAGAAGGGCACTGTGAAGGAACTCACCTGTGCCTACAAGGAATTCCACCTATGTGCACCCTCTGACATGGCCTTTGACACCCTGGCCACACACCTCATGTACTACAATGCACTCAAGTTACATGTAATGAGACAGGTGAACCTGGACCAAGTGACTAATCTACAGAGCCTGTATTGCAAAGCAGAGAAGGAAGAACAATTATCCAACACTCTCCACAAGGCACAAACCGGGAAACAAGAAAGACCTAAAGACTCTCACTCAGGCAGGCGCTCCAACCAACCACCCTCTGGGAACAACAGAAACAACACAAACCATAACCTTCAGGCCCAAATGGACAGGGAAGTGGGAACAATGGCCATTCAAATTTTATCTATTTCTGTATCACTGCCACACAAGGCAACAAAGACAAGGGAAAAGCCCAGGGAGAGCATTAAGAAAGCCAAGCACTTCCTGCACAACTCCTGACTTACCCAATGATGAGTACTGACCCAAGGATGTGGACCAATGTCCACTGATCCAAGTACCCTCAGAGGACCTGGTACTTTACACAATTGTCAGACATCCCAATAAACTGATTTATTATCCTTTCTGCTTTTGCAGTTACACAGGCTCAGCACTCCTGGACTTGGGCACGGACTAAAACCTAGTTAACAGCAGCTTTGTGGACAAATTCAAGCTAGCCACTAATTATTTGCGGATTAAAAACATGGTCTTAGCTGATGAACATCACATTGCCATAACAAGGGAAGCTTCCCCCTTCTACTCTCATGATTGAGAACCTACATTTCACCATCTAAGGCCTTGTCATTGAATTTTCAAAGTTTGATATTTTACTGGATTTGGATTGGCTGCAAAAGAAAAATCCCCACGTGATCTAGGCAACCTTGGTACTGAGCATCAAACAACAAGGTGTCAACCACCAGATATACCCTGACTCAGTGGACCAACTTCTACACAACCACATTTTTGTGCGCCTTACAGAGACCCTGGACAAAAAAGAAAATCTGAAGACAATTGACTGGCACTCCTGCCAGTACAAGATCATACACTTTAAAGACCACCAGGACACCACCACAGCTCAGGAATGCAAAATTATAGCCTACCATCCAGAAATCTTCAAGGAGGCTTTACCCAGGTTACCTCCAGAGAAACACATTCAACACTCCATCCAACTCAAAGGAGCTGTACCCAAAGCACGACCTATCTCCTGGCTAACCCTGAACAAAGACAACATCCTATGCGCTTACCTCAAGGAAGCATTGGAGAAAGGACTTATCTGCCCTTAACAGTAATTCTTTGGGGCCGCTGTATTCTTTGAGGCCAAGAAGGATGGTACCCTGCTTCTAGTCACAGGCTACCAAGCCCTAAACAAAGTTACCATCAAGAACTGTTACCCACTACCACTTATTGACAACCTCTTTGATGCCTTGGGCGGAGCCTCAGTCTTTTTTAAGATTGACCTAACCGCAGGCTACAATCAGATTTGTATCAAGGAGAAAGACATTCTCAAAACATTCCTCCACACTAAAAATGGCTCATACAAGTGTGTAGTACTCAACTTTGGTATGACAAACACCACCTCAACCTTTGTGACCTTTATGAATGAGGTGTTTGCCCTGCACATAGGCAAGAATGCCTTAGTCTACCTAGATGGCATCATTTTCTATAGTCCCTTGGTAGAGCAGCACCACAAAGACCTAGAGGCAGTCTTTGCTACCCTGGCACAACACATGATGCTAGCCAAACCCTCCAAATGCCAGTTCTTCCGCAAGCAACTGCCTTTCCTGGGACACATAGTCTCAAAGGACGGCATCAAACCCAACAGTCAAAAGATACAGGCCATCTGCAAGATGCCACCACCCAAGGACAAGTTAGAACTCCGCACATTCCTAGAAATAGTGGCCTTTATACGCTGCTTCATACCTGACTGTGGCGTCTTGACTGCCCCCTTATCTGCCATAATTGGCGCCAAATCTAAGTTTGTGTGGACCCCCCAATGTGACCTCTGTTTTAGACTTCTCAAAGAGAAACTCACAATGGCTCTCATTGTCACAGCCCATACCAGAGTCCGGCTGGACTCCCACAGGGGAGGCAGGCTGGGCCTGAAAGGCCATGTTCACAATAGGCGCTATACAAACCAGGTAGTTTAGAGCAGTGGCTAGGGGGTGCCAAATCCCAGTATGGGGCACAACTTGGTCAGCCAGCCCCAATACTATGATATAGACAAGCCCCAGCTTGCTAAAGTCCTGGGTGGGAGGCGCATCAGGGAGAGGAGGGGCAGTAGGAATCTCCTTCATTGCTGGTGGCAGATCCAGGTGATGGGGATGGAAATACTCCAGGTCAAGGGCGCGGGGTGGTTTGGCAAGGGCAACAGGAGTATAGCTGGGAGGATATGGATATGCAAGTTTGTATTGAGTAGTAGATTCACAATTGGATGCAAAGAGAATAATTAAATTTGAGCAAAAATAGATAATTCCAGCAATAAGATAATAATTTATAGGCATAAACTCGCTTTATTAAGATGTCAACAGCAAGGAGGGCTTCTCCCCCTCACTACTTATACTTACTGAATATTCTGTGGCCTTTTGTGCCACCAGAGAACTGATGGCATCATTTGGAGTTGGATTTACCATTTTAACCGGAATTTGCATGCTTGGGCAAGAGGGTGAGATCTCATTGGCTGCTATAACATGAACCTTTTATAATTTGCAGTATGCCAAGTTGCCACAGTTATTTATAGCTCCCACAATGAATCAATTGTCTGATTGCGCAATAGAACAATTGCGCTCCCAATGTGCCATTTCCTGATAGGTAAGTGGCCCAAATTTAATAACAGGCTCAAAGCCAGGGATTTGAGGCTTGTGTGCCTCTCAAATCCCGGGCCATTTGCTAGTCAAAAGGGGGATATTTTGCCCTGGAAGGTGCTTTGAGTGGGTTTCCACACTGCATGTTTAATCAACTCTAAGGAGGCTAGCTGACTGTCCAGGGCAATCTGGGTCCTGACACTCATCCCTACCATAGTCAAGCTTGCAGAGCACAGCTCTTTGCTCCAAGAATTATAGTCCTTTAGTAGGATGGCAGCATTCTCCAGGTTGGATTCAGGCTCCAAAGTATTCTCTTCATGGGGTTTTCCTTTTCATTTGACCAGAAAATGAGGTTTTTGGTATTGGAGTTTATATCCCAGGATGACTTTGACCTCGTGTTCTGTGAAGCTTCCCATTTTGATGGATGGGGGAGCTGTTCTCACTATCTGGTGCGGGAGAGAAGGTCCTTTCTTTTTTGATAACAGGGAGTGGTGGAATACGTCATGAATCTTCCATCTGGGGGGCAGTTCTAGTCAGTAGGCTACAGTACCAATGTGTTGTAAGACTTTGTAAGGACCTGTTTGTTGGGGGCTCAAGCTATGTAAGGGGCATGTAATGATGTTCTTAGCACTGAGATGCACAAGGTTTCCTACTCAATTGGGGGGCAGGGCTTTGTCCTTTGGAAAAACCTTGTATATTTGTACTGCTCTTCTCAGGTTCTTGGCGCATTCTTCTTAGAACGTGTAGATGTTGCTGACCCAGCTTGTCCTTTGGGTTGTTGGCTTCCTCTGTGGGGGGCATCCCATGTGGGATTGAATCCGTAGTTGGCTTTGAAAGGGGACATACCAGTGGATCTATGGTCTTGGTTGTTGTATGCAAACTGAGCCATTGGTAGGTGGGTTACCCAATTGTTCTGTTCCAAGTTGACATAGCATTGTAAGTACTGTTCAAGGACCTGGTTCACTCTCTCGGGCTGTCTGTTGCTCTAGGGGTTATATGCAGTAGACAACAATCTTTTTATTTCCAAGTCATTTAGGATTTGAAAATAAAACTTAGAGGTGGATTGTGGGCCTCTGTCCAAGACCACCTCTTGTGGGAGTCCATGGTTCATGAATACTTGGTTACAGAATAGAGTGGTGGTTTCCTTTGAGGTTACTTTGGTTGTTGTTGGAATGAAGTGAGCCATCTTGGTGAAGCAATCAAAAATTGCAAGGATGGTGTTGAACCCTTTTGAATTGGGTAGCTCCACAATGTAGTCCATAGAAACTGACTTCCAAGGGCCTTCTGCAATCTGAAGGGGATGTAGTAATTCTTCTGGCTTTCCTTGCTTAGGCTTGGTACGTCTGCATGTCTTGCAACCACTGAGGTATCCTTTGATCTCTGACTTCATTCTGGGCCACATATACTTTCTCTAAATCCCTTTGAGAGTCTTTGTACGCCCAGGGTGTCCTGACATGGGGGAGTCATGGTATTCCTTCAGTATCTCTAAGCACATTGGGCCTTCTGGTACATAGGTGCGTCTGTGTAGCTGCAGGGTGTTTCCATGTAGAGAGTAACCTTTTAGGTAGTATTGACTGTTGATATCTTTATTTAAATCTTCCATGATGGAGATGCAGTGCTGGTCTATGGTATGAGCTATTTGGATTTCTTCTCTTCTACTGGCTAGCCCCAGGAATAGGAGCATTGGCTCAATCATGTTTGGGGAAAGCAAGTAATTAGTGTTGAATTCTTCAATCTCTTTGGCACTAGGAAAAAGTGTGACTCTTTGGCTTAAGGTATCTGGAACAATGTTGATCTTGAAAGGCTTGTAGCTGATTGATAAGTTGTAATCTGCTAGGAATAAGGCCCATCTAGCTTGTTGCTGATTCAGTTGTCGTGGTTTGAAGAAGTATGTCAGGTTCTTATGATTAGTCATGATTTTCACTGGGTGGTTGGCGTCACACAAGTATCTTCTCCAATGTTTCAAGGACTGGATGATAGCAAGCGTTTTTTATTGTAGATGGGGTAGTTCAACTCAGAAAGAGTGAACTTCCTTGAGTAGTAAGCTATAGGGTGCAGCTTACTATCATGCCCCCCCTGAAGCAACACTTTCTCCCCTAATGCAAAGTCAGAGGCGTCCATTTCCACAATGAAGGGCTTATCATAAACTGGCATTTCTAAGACAGGGGCAGAAAAAAAGGCGTTTTTTAGCAACTCAAAGGCTGACTTGGCGGTATCATCCCACACACAAAGGGTGTTTCTCAGAGTTGAGGCGGGTCAAGGGCAAGTAGATTGAATAAAGATTTTGGACAAATTCCCAGCAGAAGTTTGCCAGGACCAGGAAACTTCTGACCTCCTTGTGGTTCTTAGGTTCAGGCCATGATGTCACAGCCTCTATTTTATCAGGCATAATTGAAAAACCTCCTTTCAGTACATTGTACCCCAGGAACTCTACTTCTTCTTGGAAAACTCACATTTCTGGAGTTTAACAAAGAGCCTGTGTTCCTTGAAGCGTTGTAGGACAGCTTGAATGTGTTCAACATGTTCCTCAGGTGTGAGACTGTAAATGAGGATGTCATCTAGTAGGCTATGCAACACTGGTCCTTGAGACCTCCCAAGACCACGTCCATCATAGTTTGAAAGGTACTGGGTGTGTTGCACAGCCCAAACAGCATAACCAAGTATTCAAAAAGACCTTGACTAGTCTTGAAGACAGCTTACATTTGTTGCCAGGCCTGATCTGGATCTGGTTAAAGGCATCCCTCAAATCAACCTTTGAGAAAACGTTGGCTCCTGAAAGATGGTCTGAGAGGTCTTCAGCATTGGGTACAGAGTATCTGTTTTTCACTGTGATGCTGCTTAGGTCCTGGTAATTGACACAAGGACGTAAGTTGCCACCCTTCTTTTTAACAAACAATAAAGGGGAAAAACAAGGAGATTTGGAGATGCATATATATCCCTTCTTCAACATTTTGTCCAAGTACTCTCTTAAGGCGGCTTGTCCCTTCATGTTACAACTATAGACAGGTATATGCTCAGGTTGGGTTCCAGGGAGAAGGTCAATGGCGTGGCCAAACTGACTGTGTTTATGCAAGGCAGTGGCTTCTTCTTCTGAAAAGACAGACTCCCAAGGCTTCAAACATTTTAGGATATCAGCTTTTCAGGATTCCATGGTGATGTTGTTTAGCTCAGAGTCCTCTGGGGGTTCAGGCAGGGGACCTCTAAGGTTTGGCTCTCATGAGTGAAAGTCACTTGATGGTTCTTATAGTCCAAGTTCAATTGGTGGTCAACCCACCATTCAAACCCTATCACTACAGGTTTGGGAAGCTTCTCCACAATGTGGAATCTGGTGGGCAGCAATATCTTGTTTAACTTCAGGGAGACAAACTCTTTACATTTGTGGGACAGGTCTATTGTCTTATTACCCAAGGTTACTAGTCAGGAATTTCCCTGGATTGGTACACCAAGTTTCTCAGCTAGGCTACGTTCCATGTAGTTGAGGGTTGCCCCACTTTCTAGGAGAGCTACAGTGTTTACCTCATAGTCATTATAACATAAGGTAGTATCAATGATAGGATAAGATTGTGAAGCATTATTTATTGCTGAGATGGTTGCTCCTTGGGTTCCATTGGAGTGGCTAGTGCAGTCCTTGGATAAATGGCCACTCTGGTGGCAATAGAAGCATAGTCCACTTCTGACGTGGCGTTGGTACTCTTCAGGGGTCATGTTCAAGCAGGGCCTACTTGTACCAGGGGTTTGATTGTTCCAGGATTGGCCAGTGTGGTATCCTTGTGGTTGGCTGAAGTCCATGCCTCTGGTGATAGCCAGGAGATTGTCTTTGAGAAGGTCACATTGGTCGTGTCTCATTAGGCTGGCATGGTGTGGCTTCAGACTGTTTCTGAAATGCAAGCCTGATATGTTGTCAGGAATCTTGGCTGCATCCGCCAGGCATAGCAGTTGTTGTATTTAGGTCTCCAGGTTGTCTCTTCCCTGGATCAGGCCAATGATCCCCATGTAGGCTTGGATCTTGGCCCCAGCGGGGGTAGTTGCAGAGTTCATTCTCTCCAGGAATTGGTCGTAGGAGTTTGAGGTCTGGGTCTGCCTCAAGGCTGGTCAGGAAAGTTTCTCTGGCATCATCCTTCAGTTGGGCGGCCCCCATCATAACCTTCTGGGTGTTGTCTCTGAAGCTCTCAAGGTTGGCGTAGAATAAGGCGTTTATCATGATCATTCCTTTTCTGAAACCAGCCAAGTCCAATTTTGACAGGTCAGGAAAGGTTGTGGGGCAGCAGTATTCTGGTTTGAGATGGAGATGGTCACAGTCTGGACCTGGGATGGCTTGGCAACAATTTTTTCTTGTCATTTGTTTGTTTCTTGGTCAAATACTGTCTTATGTAGTAAACTGAGACCATAAAAAAAGCATACAAGTGCCCCTATAATTAAAGAAGAATAGGGGTCCAGGGTTCCTAGTTTAGATATGTTGACATACTGTCATGGCCCATACCAGAGTCCAGCTGGACTCCCACAGGGGAGGCAGGTCGGTCCTGGAAAGCCATGTACACAATAGGCACTATATAAACCAGGTAGTTTAGAGCAGTGGCTAGGGGGCGCCAACTCCCAGTATGGGGTACGACTTGGTTGGCCAGCCCCAATACTATGATATAGACAAACCCCAGCTTGCTAAAGTCCTGGTTGGGAGGCGCATCAGAGAGAGGAGGGGCAGTAGGAATCTCCTTCATTGCTGGTGGCAGATCCAGGTGATGGGGATGGAAATACTCCAGGTCAAGGGCGCGGGGTGGTTTGGCAAGGGCAACAGGAGTATAGCTGGGAGGATATGGATATGCAAGTTTGTATTGAGTAGTAGATTCACAATTGGATGCAAAGAGAATAATTAAATTTGAGCAAAAATAGATAATTCCAGCAATAAGATAATAATTTATAGGCATAAACTCGCTTTATTAAGATGTCAACAGCAAGGAGGGCTTCTCCCCCTCACTACTTATACTTACTGAATATTCTGTGGCCTTTTGTGCCACCAGAGAACTGATGGCATCATTTGGAGTTGGATTTACCATTTTAACCGGAATTTGCATGCTTGGGCAAGAGAGTGAGATCTCATTGGCTGCTATAGCATGAACCTTTTGAAATTTGCAGCATGCCAAGTTGCCACAGTTATTTATAGCTCCCACAATGAATCAATTGTCTGATTGCGCAATAGAACAATTGCGCTTCCAATGTGCCATTTCCTGATAGGTGAGTGGCCCAAATTTGATAACAGGGTTAAAGCCAGTGATTCAAGGCTTGTGTGCCTCTCAAATCCTGGGACATTTGATAGTCAAAAGGGGGGTATTTTGTCCTGGAAGGTGCTTTGAGTGGGTTTCCACACTGCATGTTTAATCAACTCTAAGGAGCCTAGCTGACTGTCCAGGGCAATCTGGGTCCTGACACTCATCCTACAATACCCCAAATGTGACGGAGAATACCAAAGGAAAACCAATACCTCAGACACATCCATTGGGAGAGTACTATGAATCAAAAGCAATGATGGTGACTTCCTTCCTGTAGCCTATGAATCACAAAAGTTGACAGATGGCAAGTGTTGATACCCTATCTACAACAAAGAGTTGTTGGCCATTGTACACTGCCTAGTCAAATGGCTTTGCTATCTAGAATAACAGGAAGAATTCACAGTGTTGACCAAACACAAGTCACTCATATATTTCAAAGCCCAAGCAAACCTATCCCGCTGTCAATCCTGCTGTATGGAACTCTTGGAGAGATTTAATATGCTCATACAATACAAACCTGGTCCTGAACTTGTCATAGCGGACGCACTCTTGTGCCTGTACGTCTATGTCACAAGAGAAGAAGATGAGCTTGACCCAGACTAACCCCTCTTGGTACTTTGGACAAAGGACAAAGGCTTTTCCCCTGGCACCAACAACATAAAAAATGAAATACTTATTAAGAACGGGCACTTATTTGCAGACATGTATGGAACCTTACATCAAAAATATTCAACGGAACCACCATCCCTTATGTCCCGACAAAAAAGCAAGTTAACACCATCCTGAATTACCATAGAGACCTAGGACACACCAAGAGTCACAACCTATATGAGTTCCTTAAACACAAGGCATGGTGGCCAACCCTGTACTGTGACGTTCAAGAAGACTTGGAACAATGCAAAGTATGTGAAAAATTCCCAAAAAGCAAAACCCCACCAAAGTCAGTACTAACTATCTGCACACAATTAACCTTCAATGTGTGGGCCCTGGAAATTGTAGGCCCCATGCTAGGAAAGCACAATGATAAGAAATATAGCATCACTGTAATATTTTTTGCTAAACAATGACCAGTAGCACAAGAAGCAAAGACACATACTGGTAATGATGTGCGGCAGTTCATAGGAAAAGAAATTATCAGCAAGCTTGGAAAGCCAGAACTCCTGATAACTGACAGAGGTAAAGAATTGACCTCTGAAGACACCAACAGATAACTCACCAAGAATGGGGTCAAGCACACTGTGACAACACAATACCACCCTCAGGCCAATGTACATGTGGAGCAGCTAAAGGGCAGCCTTATACAAGCCTTGGCCAAGCTCACCGCCGGGAGAACTGAAGACTGGTATAAGCAGCCACCAATTGCACTACTTGTGTGCCAAACCCAAGTGAACAGATCCACCGGGAAAAAGCCCATTTGAGTTGGTATACAGTGCACAGCCAAATATCATTCAAGCATTGACAGACAAAAACTGGAAATCCCAAGTGAAGTCCCCCCTTGTTCAGATTCCCAGGTCATAGAGACTAATGGTGATCAAACAGAAAGAGAAAACAAGAGTCTAAAAAAGATATTCATCCCCATCCCAAAACAGAAACAAGGTTGGTGACAAAGTTTTGGTCATGAACATTGACAAAAAACTACAACTATAGAAGTAGGCCCTGCAATCATCCTAAAGGTAAACAAAAATAACACTTACCTCGTGCAAGGAATTGGGAAACTTAAACAAGACAAGGTCTTCCATCATGATTGCCTGAGACCCTGCAAAGCAAGACAAAAACAGCGTGAAACCTCCCTACCCACCACAGAACAACAGCTAGTCTTGTATGGTGCCCAGGCTCCTGACAATCTCCCTGACTACCTGCCCTCAGAGGAGGCCAACCTTCAGTGGGGGTGTCAAAACAGCAGGCTTAACCCACCAACAAGGTTTTGAGTAAGCGGGTTTGTGACCCGCAATCCAATTATCCATCCACTCAAAACCAGACTAGGAAGTCAACTCAAATTTCCAAATCAAACAACATGAACATATTATGTTCCCTTACAGTGGTGCCAGGGACCCACTTTAAGGGGAACAGGCCCCCAATTTGGTGAGCCAAGGCCCTTAAGTTAAGCCCTGCAATGGCTGAACCAATGGACACAGTGACCATGGTGAGATGGCCCAAATGTCCCAGGTATGAAAACCTTCCCATCAGGGATCTAAAACGACCCAAAAGGTAATATCCTACCATGTACGTCAAAAGATAGAATGGTGTGTGGGGCTGTACCAGCAAGGGTTTGGCAGGTGGCGGAGTAGAATGACAGCCATAATGGAACTTCCTTCCCCAATGACCAGAGGGATACTTGAACCATCCATTGGCCAAGGAATCCTTCTGATGGGTATTTTTGGCAGAGGAGTTTTGCCAGTTGATGGTGGGTGTAGGATTCTCATGACCTTTTACAGTTATAAACAGGGAGACTAGAAATCATAGCAGGAAATAAATTCCCTTTGTGGCTTCAAATGTAGTTAATAAGAAAAAGATTTGATAAGATAGGATAAGAAATATTCTTTATTGTTGGAACACATTGAGATGAATAGGAAATGGGCACTTATATAGCCTTATAATCAAGGCTGAATTATTTGAGTGGATCTTTGGGAAATGAAAGAGGATTTTCATGCGTATATCATGTAAAGCATACCTGTTTCAAGTGGTGGATACATTGTTGCTTAATAATGGACATAAAAATTTGATGAAATAACAGGAGCCACAAAGATCTTACAAGGTTAAAGCTAATTAAGCGGTATGAGGCCAGAAGATCACATATCTTGATATACAGAGCCTTGACCCAAAGCATAGAGAGCGGGTTAGTGATTGTAAAGCTGGCTTGAAGCAGTCAATTAAAATAAGAGAGGTATGTGATGTTATCAATCCTGTTATTAACCTTTTTGCTTTTGAAGTGCTTTTCAAACTTGAATTCCAATTGAATAGGCAGATAATAAATAGATAATCTAAATGAGTTGGCTGGTTTTATGCTAATGTTATCTTCATAACTAGAGTCCCAGGTTTGATTTCTGTTCTGAAAAGGCCTGAAAGGCCACATGGAGTTGACAATGTTGTGTTTTGTGCCTTTGTCTTGCTATCCAATAACCAATTATTCATAATTAACAGGGAGTCAGGAAAAGAATTCCTGACAGGTGGATACCTCTTTTTGGTGCTTGACTCATTATCAGGATCAAGCCACCCCCTTCACCATCTCACTGTGTTATTAACAATATCATGTTCCTGTTATTCATGATTCACACTAACTATATAATCATTATCTCTTAATTAAGAATATTTTCTAGTTACTAAATATTTTCCCCTTGTAACTCTGCTAAAACAGCACAGTTACAACCTCTCCATTCTTCTTATTCATTATGAGCAAGGGGGAGGCCCACAGACTTTGGGAAGGAGCAAGGAACCCAGCATCTAATAGTTTTTTGAGCTCCTTAGACACCTGAGCGTCTTCTACTTGACTACAGTGGTAAGGTTTAGCTCAGAAGGCGGGAGCATCACCAGTATCAATTTGATGAATAAATCCTTTAGCTAGACCATAATCAGTGCTATCTTTAGAAAAGATATCTGAAATTAATCTAGCAGGTTGAGCACCTCTTTCTGTTGGACTGGGGACAGTTTCAGAAAACCCTGAGCGGTGAACAGAGATAGGACTTGTGGCTTGTCTTCAGGTAAGTTGAAGTCCTGGAAGGTACCAAAGGGATGCAGGGATAGCACATCAGGAGCATTCAGAAACTTGCCATAGCCAAAAACCTGACCGCTGGAAACAGATATGGGGAGAGCTGTTAAATTGGCTACCAACAGCTGTACAAGATCTTTATGAGAGACATCCAAGATTCCCAGGAAGAGGTAGAATTTGTTGCAGCCTAGCAAGGGAGAAGAGTATAACTCTAGGAACGTGTGCTCAGGTAACTCATATGATATTTGGGAGTCTAGGATAGCTTGAGATCCAGAGGGAATGGTTACAGCAGAAGTGTCTAGGAGAGGAATCCCCTCAGACGTAGGGAAAGCCATAGGAGGACACTTAATGTTGGATGAATGGGTACGGTATTTTAGGGTGAAAACACTGGTGGGATATTCTAAGGAACACATCTTGAGGCATTTCCCAGGGACTTTAACAGGCTCTTAAAAGATCAGAGGGACTTTGTACCCTAAGATAGAGAGGTAGACATCCTTCAAGTTGATGATCCCATTGCATTCCCTAAGGAACTGAGTACCAACTAGGAGATTTTATCTCTCATTTTCCAAGACAACAGCAGGCGCAGCTAAGAGTAGCTTGCCAAACTGCATGAGAAGAGCAGAATAAGCCCCTATAGCACAATTCATGAATAGCCCAGCTGTGCCATACAAATGGTGATAGTTAAGGTCAGGGGCAAGCTTGAGCTTCTTGAAAAGCTATAAGGAGACAACATTAAAAGGAGATACAGGGTCTAAGACGGCCTTGATTTTCACCTTTTGGATTTATATTTCCACCTGAGTAGTAGTACAACCAAAGGGTGGAAGGACAGCCAGGATGTCCCAGGCTTCTGCTAGTTCTTTGTCCCACTTTTTAATCATGCATCTCAAGACTGGAAACTCCTTATAGACAGTCTGGAGAGGAAGTAAAACTGAAACATTCTTGAATACAGCGTCAGCAACCTCAACAGCTTCCTCAGACAACTCTATAAGAACAGGAGACCTCTTAGCTTGGGTGAGGTATGGGCAAGAGACAACTTTTTTGCATTGGATAAAGGCTTGGAATTTGTTGTAGTTTTCCAAGAGCATAACTTATAAGGGACCACAATGGTTTTGGGGACAGCAAGAACTGAATACTCATAGGTGTTGGGATCATCAACGTCCAAATCATTCATGTCAGAGTAATCAGAGTTGTTGTGGAACAGCAGCAGAATGAGAGGAGCCTAAGTGTCATCAGACTCAGTTCAGCTATAGAGGGGAATTGAAGGAGACTGGGAATAATTGTCAACCAAGAGCGTCTCTGCCTCTAGTTTGACTCTTCTTTTCTGCCTGTTCCTTGAGATCAGCTCCTTTAACTTGAGAATTGGTGCAGAATTGGGAATGGTGACCTATCTATCTATAGTTATGGAAACCCTGGCATTGAGGAGGATTCTGTGAGTTCATGGTAAGAAATCATGGGCCATGTGAAGACAAACCAGAGGTAGAGGCAGCCCAATTCTCCAGCACAACTCCCCAGAATGGGTAAGGTGCATATCCTGCAACAGTGGCTTTATGATCTTCATGGAAGAAAACATGGCCTTATGAGCCTTAAAGTGAAGACACTGTGACCATACTACAGTCACATTGGGCTGTGGTTTCACAAAGAGGTTGAATTGTGATGAATTTCATAGGTTGAAATTAAAACAATAGGATTAGCCAGGGAGACTTTCCAGCATAGTAATTGATACCCAGGAATTAATTAGGCTGTACTAATTGAGGGCCGTACTAAATAATCTGAATGGTTCAGATTATGAGACTAGGTGCCTTAAACTGATTGATAACAGGAAGGTTAATTAATATATATACCCTAGAATATGATTAATGGGGATTTAATCATAGGGCCAAAATAGACTTGACTGTGTCAAGTAAAGACTTGTTGTCTTCAAACGGATTAATTAACTGGGAAGTTTAATTAATATATGCTTAGAATATAATTAATGAGGATATATTATATTGTTAAATTGCCTTGACTGTGTCAAGAAGTTTGGTTAAGGTTAGCCAAAAGTAAACCCCAAATTGTGGTTTAAAAGCGCTGTTTTGGCAAATTAATTAGGTTAGAAGCGCCTCCTAATTGATTTGTAAAGCACTGGTGCGCCGCCCAGTAAATGTTTCAGGCGCCGCCTAGGAAAGTTCTTGGGCGCCACGGTGGCGCCTGGTTTGAGTTTTGAAGTGTTTTAATGGGTTTTTAACAAAAAAACTATTAAATGCAAAAAACAGCTAAATGTAGACAATGGTGTCTATGCATTCAGGATTGATCAGCTGGTTCCCAGTTAGAACAAGGATAGCTTGGATCAGGAATGTGTATATTCCACAGGGTTTTGGCACCAGAAGTCCAGAATGCTTCAAGCCAAAGCATTACATTTCCACGGAAGGAATCAGGTGATTCTGGAATTTATTATGACACATTCTTATAGGTAAAAAGTGTGAAGATCTTTTTGGTAAAGATCTGGATTAGATGACGCTGTTATGTCATAAACCATGTGATAGGAGTTCAGGTGTGATTTCTGAACCAGAGGTATTTTCAACCAAATATACCCTGATTGGTATATAATGGAAATATGATAATAATAAATTAAAAATGATACTTATGTGTGACAATGGTTAATTTCCCCTCAATCTTTTTATGTTTATGTTTTTGGCTTTTGATTGAAAGAAGACTACCATGAAATGAAAGAGATGGTCTGCAGCTAAGACTATGGGAAGCACAAAAAACGTGGAAGTGATCACCCAAATGACAATGAGTTTAACGCCAAGATTGCTTGCCTGGAATCCAAGCTCATCAAAGCTTACATAAAAGATTCCCTGTCAAACAGTAAAAGAGCCAGACCGGGATAATGAAGAAGCAACCATGAATTCCCTGGATCCATCACAGACACAGAAGCTGATTGACCTTGAGGACTGAGAGCAAGCCATGTAAGCTTTGTGCGCTGTCAATTGTCTGCTTGTTATCAGTTGAAGTCCTTCCATGTAGAATCTATCTGTTAATTCAGCTAGAGTCTCCTTAGGTTTGAAAGCAATGTGGATGCAGGTGACTTTCTTTACTTCCAAACTAATTTTACCATCAAATTAGTTGATCAGGAGCTACTTCATTTCTTCCCAAGTCTCAATAGTGGGCAAATTGGGTACTACTAACTCCTGACAGGTTGGGTGCAGGCAGGTTATAATGTATTTCTTCTTAACCTCATAGCAGTTTTTTAGATAGTTAGAAAAGCTGCAATGGTAGAAGTTTTGGGGTCAAAGGATTTCTTAAAGATAGGTTTGAAGTGTGCTTCAGGAGTTGGACCACCATTGTTGATATTGAGTACATTTATGTGTGGGGAGAATTCTGCTTCAGATTTTGAGGGGGGCTGCCTGGCCCACAGCTGACAAACATTCTCCTCAAGAGTAGTCAAGGTCTCAGCAGTGCAGGATCCTGTATTATTAGCTAAGGTGGTCTGTTGCTTAGTAATGTCTAGGTGTTGGCCCTGTGTTGTTACTACCGTGGAAAGTTCATCCAGTCAGGAGGTAAGGGAAGGACCCACTGAGAAGCAAGGGGTGAACTTGTCATTAACTGAATCAGTTAATTCACTCATTTCTTGCACGTCTTTATCAAGTTTGGAGTGGTCCCATTTCAAGTGGTCCACCTCATTAGCTAGAGCAATCAACTCTCTAGCATAGTGGATTTGGGGGGCTCCTGACAGGCCAGGACAGCAGCCATCTTCATCAATAACCCTAAGTGGACTTGCAGCAGTTGCCACAATTTGGCGTAAGGCAGCAACCTCTTGCTTTAGCTCAGCAACTTGAGTCAACAAAGCAAGCACTTGGGGATCTGGCTGAGGTGCTTTGGCAGGGAAATCTTGACTGCAGGTAGAAGCTTGCAGCTCTTGAATGGCGTCCCATATCCTCTGTTCTCTATACACCAAATTGTCAGATGGGGGAAGATGGAACATCTGTCTTGGGTGTAGACAATTTATTCACTTGATTCTGGAGTTTGGTAATGGTAGCGGCAGTGGCAACCCTTTCCTGATCAAATTCTTCATCAAGCTTGTGAAGGCCTTTAGCAGTGAGGTCTTCTACTTGTTGTAGTTGATCAAAGAAGTAAGCACTAAATGCATTGATGCTGCACAAGTTGATTGAAGTTGTGAGCTGCATTTAGGGTGGAGTCTACTTGGGTTTGCCAGGGCTGTTCCAACTGGTGAAGCTCATGTAGATTCTCCCTGACGTATTCAGGGATGGACTGGTACATTTGCTCAATGGAACTAACCAAGCAAGTTTTGGAAGTGAAAGAGTTGCGCTGATTGTCTGATACCAAGGAAAACAGGGAATAGATCCACTGTTGACATGCAGCAAACTGATCCCAGTGATGAGTGACGGCTGCTTGTAGAGACAAAATCTCCTGAACGTGAATCCCTAACACCATTTGGTGGCGGGCTAAGGCAGGTTGTACAAAAGATGACAATAGAAGCTCAGCAGAGCCAGCTGCTGAGAGAAAATTCTGTGGAAATTGCAGAGCTAAAACCAATTAATAGTATTCCGCTTGACATAACTGTAGCTGGAGGCAAGGGATGGCCCCATCATGGGCTAGCCATAGGTTACCACAATGACTTGTTCCAAGTCAGGGGTGCCCAAAGGGTAGACCACTAGGCAGGGACCATTCCTGAGGTTCAGCACAGTAGGGACAATAGATGGGTATGTGATGTCTCCCTCAATAGGAGGACTGGTGATTTCAGGTGAAGTCGGCTCTTTTATAGGAGGAGGCAAAGGACCTGAAAACATGGTTGCAAAATGGATAACCAAGGGGCTTACAGCCCCTGTAGTGAGCACCATTTTTGTTTTATTCTGAGGCATGGCACAGATACACAACAGAGAATCCTAACCTTAGGATTGGATTTTTACTAAGTCTTGGTTAGAATGGCAGGAAAGGTTATGCAATTACCTTGTTGCCCTGATTGAATAATATCTACTAGACTGGGCTAGAGAGAGGTGTGGAAGTACTGGAGACACAAAGACAAAAATGTGAATAGAACTTAATTTTATTTGTGAATAAGAAAAATAATATTTAGTGGTTGACAATACCACAAACACTACCAGGACAGTAGGATCACATGCCACAAACATGAGTGGGGCAAGTGAGTTGCACAGAATCAGGAAGCTGAACAATTGAATTTCCCAATTTGGAGTCAGACTCATTTTGAAAGGCAAAAGCAAAAGAGAAAATTTGTCCTCAAAATAACCCATCAAAGGCAAAATTAAACATGGTAAATGGCATCATTCACAACACCCCTTATAAAGGGTGTCCTCTCTTGACCTCTGTGAACCCTTAATGGTACCATGATATCAACAGCTTCCAAATTTTCATAAAACATTTCTCAAGCATAATTCCATCACTGCCAATAATAGTTCCCAAGAGCATATCTAAATCTTCTCCTAGTAAGATAATCTTCAGCTTCTGCAGGTTTTTCCCCCATTATCTCATTGTCATGAAAGTTCTTTTATATAAAATATTGTAAAAATAAAAATAGAACCTTAAAAAGAAAACAGAAGCTTATTGAATAAGATATATTACTCATTTTAGCTGAATACCATGAATATGTATCTCTGACTAGACAGAGTGTTATTGAGTAGTCTTCATCAGAACTCACAGTAAATATCATTTTAAGTTACTAGGTATACACAATTATTCCTGGACCATAGCATGTCAGCTTCCAAACCAACTCTCCAGGAAAAAAATTCTGATAGGGGTAATAAGATCCATGATGCCATTTCTTTGAGGTACCATAAACCAAATCATTTGAACTGCTGCTTGTTAGAGTTCAACTCCAATATCTGATTCTCTTTCAGGTTATTCTTATGTTAGCCTTCTATCCTTTCTATAGAGGAGACAGTAGCAATAAATTGGTTCAAAGTGATTTCAGCTAAATAACTTTTATGGGGTAGGTTTTTCCACTTTTAATGTACTTGTGTGGTGTAAAAAATCCTTATTTTCAGTATATCAACTGTTAGAGATATTATAGTGGTTGCAGCCTTGGACTGGGCTGTTGGCTTAAACAGAAGAGCTTGTCACAGCTTAGATCCTAACTTGATAATACATGAAAAGAAACCCCCCCAACCTGGACCAGCATTAGGGACTACAGAGTCTACCAGCTCTGTTAGAGTGATTTAAAGCACCCCAAGGAGCTGGGTGGAAGTAGAATCTACAGCCTCAGCAGAAAATTTTGGGTGGTTGGGGTGGTTACTACTATGCAAGATAATAGTTATAATTATCCTGGAATAGCCTTGGTTGAATATTATATCAAGTGCCCTCTCTGGTAAAGGTCTCTGGTTGTCTAGTTGAGCTTCAGGATCCACAGGGAGAGTATTCTCAGGGGTGAACTTTTTGTAGACTGGTTTTGGTGGGTATTTCTTAAAATGCACTGGGCTAAATGGAGCACAATGCCAAAAATAAAATGTGGTCTTGGGGTCAGCAGAGTCATTAATGGGTTGTGGCATGGTAGTTCATTTAATGCCAGGAATTGTTTGTCCCAGATGGAAAGGGCGGAAATTTTAAAAAATGGCTCAGAAATTGACAAATTTTATAGACTTAAAGCAAACTGTTGGTAGTAAATAGGTTACAACAGCGCCTGTGACAACCTAAGATCCAAGCAACTGTGCAACATTAACCTTAATAAGCTGACATAACCTCAAATCCACTTGATATCCCCCCAATAATCATAAGGGTCATCAGAAGTTGAGCATCCAAGGGTTCTTTTTTACTGGTCCAGTTATACATTGGAATGAAAAATCATGGAATAGCAAAGGGTTAAAAGATTTGGGTGAAAATTTGCTGAGCCAATAACTTTGATGCATAAAGACTTTTCTTGTTGTTCAACTCTTAAGAGTTGAACCCTCCCAATATTCTCAAAAAGGAGAGTGTGCTTATTCAATTCTAAAACCCTTTATTGATGCATCTGGTCCTGGTCTCACTTTGTTGTATACTGTACAGCTTGATTTTGAATCATATTGTGATGGGAAGATGGGATCCCATGCCTAGTCCCCTATCCTCTGGCCATTAAACTATATCTCAAATGCCTCCTAATGTTAGATTCTTTACTGTTGAAACTGAAGAGGAAACCTTTCCAAGCTAGCAATGCCCTGATCTTTATTCCAAAGACTCTTTGGTCTTGTCCCAAGAAGTATACCCCAGGCTACTCTGGTTGGCGTTAATCTTCTTGTTGGATCCCAGTGACTTTTTGGAACTTTTAAGAGATATCTGAAGCCTTGTTGGTGGCTTATCATCAACTCTGTGTGGATTTAGGTGTTCATCTCTCACTACTTAGATACTCTCTTATTACCCTGCAATTTCTGTCAAAAATTGATGGTGTGGTGGGAGCACCTGAGAGGTTAGGCTTAAGCTAATAGAGAATTAGAACAAGATAAGGAAATGTTTGGATGAATAAGAGGCTCATAAGAACTTTAATATCAAATAGCAATGAGTTTTGACAAGTGCTGTAGAAGCCTATATACACTTCCACCAATCCTCATCAGACCATATAGAGCTTTGGTCTTGTGCAATGACTCACTGGGATCTAGGGGGATTGTGAGGTGTCTGGCACAGCTAATCTTTCATTGATTGCTTGGAAAGTCTTCAATCTAGAGACTTCTGTTTGGTTTGACTGGTGAGGGCTGGTTCAGAGCAAACTTCTACATGCTTTTCCAGGTACTTATAATTGTCTTCAGCAAGGGGGATTATTGACTTCTTCTCCGACTAAGTAGGTAATTACTTCAGTGTAATGGCCAGCCTCATGTGGCGCCTTATTGGTTTCAGTGAGAGTGCACGGCAAAACTACAATGGTTTCAAATACTCAAGTCAAGAAGTCCACAGATTCAACCCCCAAAAAAACTTGGGCTATTGGGCTACAGCTTGGCTGGCCTGAGAATCAACTTGGATTGTCAGTGATGACAATTTGGATGCTCCTAAATCTCAAAATACAGAACCAGAGTTGAGCCCAAGACAAAACCCTTTGCGGACTGCCAGACCCATGGGCTGGGAACCCAATAACCCACTACTGATTGATAAAGTTGTTACCAGCCTGCCAGGACCCAAGCCCTTAGCCATCACACAGGATTCTGCAAGTGAACTGCCAGTGCAAGATGCTGAGAATTTCCCCAAGGTGCCAATGCCTGACACCAGTGGTTTTCTTTGTGAAATTCACAAGTTTCTCATGAGAGTTATTCCAAACCCCTAAAGTACCGGGGGAGGTACTGAACCCAAAGAGGCACCCAATACCCAAATCAACAAACAGAAGGATTCAAAGACTTCTCATCCCAAAGCAGCCAGTGGCAAACCACCAGTGCTGAGCGCCACACTGCTATCTGAGACCCCCAATGCCAACCCACCCAAGCCCAGAAAACCCAACCAGCAAGTGAAGCCTGGCAGTGTGGTATAAGTACCTGCCAGGCCAAGATCAACTCCCATCGTTATTTTTAAATAAAGGTATGAGATATTGGTTTTCCCAATTATAGCTGTATTTTATTCTTGTTGTCTGCCAGTTAACTTAAAGATCATCTGACCCCCCTGCCAGCTATGTACCGCCTACCAGATGCTCCCTTTGGTCCTGTTCATTTCACAGAGTACCCCTTAAATCCTGAGTACAAAGACTATACCACCAACAACATACTAGCCCAGGATCCCTTGGACAGAACTACAGAGTTAACCAGATACAACCAAGAAGGCCTTTGGTACGTTACCAAACCCCACCTGTTCAGAGATAAATACAACTTCCTTCCTGCCTACCAAATGGAAATTGAGCAACCTGTCACCCCCAAACCAATGCCTGCCTCAGCTACCAAGCTCCCACTGGACCATACCAGCAAGCTTTTTGGAATTGTATATTTACTCTCACAGGAGTAATAGATACTATTGTCCCCGCCGCTGGTCTGTGGTTGTGGGTGGGCAAGTCTTGTCCCACCTCATTAAGTTAGCACCAATTTTTTGGTGGGCCCTGTCCACCCAGTCTGCAACCTGCCAGTTCCCAGATGCTAGCAAGCCGGCCAGTCAGGGTTGGTTCCCTGACATTATGACAATCTATTTTAACACTGGTACCCTGATCCCCAAGATGTTGATTATTCTTGGGGAATCTTGTATGTTTTTTGTAATGATAATCACTTATTACACATTTATGATGACCAAAAACCTGATCTCTTCCGTGTGGAAGAACAAAAACGTAACCCCTTGACCCCAAGGACTCTGACCCCACTGCCAAACCCACCAAAGGACCCTCCTCTCAGATTCAGAATGTGATAGTCAACCAATCCCTCACCAAAGTGGAGATGCCCCAGATGGGAAAACTCACTCTCTAAGAGGCCTGCCGCGCCATTCCAGTGCTCTGACTAACTTTTTCAAGCCAATGCCTTGTCCTATTCTAGTGACACCAAAAATGTGCTTGGAGTAGCTGCCATGCTATCAGGAGACGCCCTTGATTGGTTTGGCAAAGCCACCGCCAAAGACATGGAATTCTGCCTAGATTATACCAAGTTCAAAGCCAAGTTGATGGCCACGGGGGAAGACTGCAACACCAGATACTACATCCTAAACTCCTTGTTGGAAATCTGGCAGGGCGCCTGTCCCATCCAAGTGTATATTGACAAATTCCTCAAACTAAAGACCTGCACCCAACTGGAAGACAAACTGGCAGCCATTATTTTCCAAAAGGGAGTCAACCTAGCAATGAAGGACCTGTTGAAGCACCACCTGCCCACCCTCAGCCTAGACAATCTAGTTCCCCTGTGCAAGGGCCTTAGCATGAACCAAGAGAATGCTGGCCCCTCCCAGACCTGTCAAAACCAAGCTCTGACCCCCAACAGAACAGAAAAGACACCTGAAGAGCTCCAACAACACTACCACAAAGGACTCTGTTTCCACTGCCATGAGGCGAGCCACTTGACCAGAGCCTGTCCTAAGAAGAACACTACCCCAATCTCACTAGCAAAAATAAACACTTCTTCCCAGTCTTAAAAATTCATCCAAGTGACCATAAAACTATTGGGAAACAAGACCAGATTGAAGCTTTTATTGATACAGGAGCTGATGAAAGCTTCATTGACGCCAGCCTGGCAAAGGAATTAGGCTTGACAGCTTCAGAGCATAGCCTACAAGTGTTCATGGGAAACAGCTCTCTGGACACTGGCTATGAGTGTGAACAAGAACTCCCATTGACAATGTCAGGGACCCACTTTGCGGGGAGTAAACTTTCCAGCTGATGGGCCAAGGCCCCTACATTCAAGCCTGCTATGACTGAGCCAATAGAAACCGTGACCATTGCAAGATGTCCAAGTTGTCCTAGATACACAAATCTTCCAAACACAGAACAGAATCGCCCAAGTAGATAGTAGCCCACCAAGTAGGTCAAGAGGTAAAATGAGGCGTAAGGTCTAACCAGAGTAGGTTCAGTGGGTGGGGAAGCAAACAAGCAACCATAATGGAATTTACGTCCCCAATGTCCAGAAGGATATTTGAACCATTCATTGGCAAGAGATTCCTTCTGGTGGGCATCATCTGGGGAGGAATTATACCAGTCAGTTGTTGGAGTTGGATTTTCCAAGGCGTACACCTTGATAAAGAAGCAGGCTAGAAACCAAGATAGGAAAAGGATTCCTCTCATGGCTTCAAAAAAGGAGTGTTATCAAAAATGGAGGAGTATCTAGAAGAGTAATAATCTTTATTGTTGGAAAAATTGGAATGAATAAAAATTGGGCACTTAAATAGCCTTAAAATCAAGGCTGAGGTATTTGAGTGCAGTTTGAGGGAAAAAAGAGGGGATTTTCTTGAGTTTATCATGTAAAGCTTACCAATTTCAGGTATTGAATACAATGGTTCTTAATAATAAACATTCCAAGTTGCTTGCATAGCAGGAGCCACAAAGATCTTTAATATAGAAGCTAATTAAGCGGAGTAGACTGGGAAGATCCAATATGCTGAAGTACGGCGCTATGCCTAAAGGCAGAGAAAGCAGGTTCAGGGTTGTTTGAGAAGCTAAGATCAGCCAATCAAACGCTGAGCGGTAAGTGACGTAAACCCGCTTAGTATTAACCTTTTTGATCTCAAAAGGCTTTTCAAAAGAAAAAACAATTGAATCAAATGATCATAAATAGGTAAATCAATGTTTGGTGATGATCCAATACTAATGATGCATTCTTTAGAAGAGTCCAGGGTTTGAATCTAGTTCAAAAGCTTTTGAGACCAACAGCATCATTGTGAAGTGTGTTGTGTGCAGTTTTTGACTTTAAATCCTTTAAGTATTTTCTCTGGTGCTGGTTGGTAAGCTTGTTGTTATAATGTGTGTAAATATGATTCAAGTAGTCATGGAAAGAATCCCTGACAGACAATTGGACATAATGTGTACTTGTTGTCCCTGATCCTCTTGCCAGGACTACCCCACCCCCTTATACTGGGCAACTCCTGGTCCAACAGACATGGCCTGATCCTGAACTATTGTAAACAAACTGCCATGTTGGGCCAACCTGAATCTTGTGACACCTTCCCCTTTTGCATGAGCCATGGCCAAACCCCTACCAACAAACTCTTAACCATTAAGATAGAGCCTAGCGTTGTGATACTACCTACTCTCCTAAAGAAATGGGACCATGTGTTTAGTGAAGAAAAAGCCACAAAATTACCCAGCTATTCAATCTACAATCACATCATAGACCTGATACCAGGAACCTAACCTCACCACAACCCTATCTACAGCTGCAACCACTGCAAACAAGTAGCCTTAATGCATACCTGGAGGATATGACAAAAAAGGGTTTCATCTGAGCGTCAAAAGCCCCCTTCTTGTCACCCATGCTGTTTGTAGGGGGGAAAATAGTGGGATGCGTCCATGCGTAAACTACCAGAATATGAATGACATTACAGTGAAGAACCGCTATCCCATCCCCAATGCTGACAACCTCTGTGATGTACTGACTGGAGCCCAGGTGTACTCAAAAATTGACCTTAGAGATGTGTTCAATCAAGTCCAAATCAAGGACAGACACATACAAAACAGCATTCAAAACCCAATATGGGTTTTAAGAGTACCTAGTAATGTCATTTGGCCTGTGCAACACCCCCAGCACTTTCCAAAGGATGATCAATACCGTCCTAGGGGAATACATTGACCAACTTTGTGTCGCATACTTGGACAACATCCTCATCTACAGCAAGTCACACAATGAGCACCTCCAACACCTCAACCTGGTACTGAAAAAAATTCTCCCAAGCCAACCTACACGCCAAACTTGAGAAGTGTGAGCTCTTTCAGACTGAGGTCAAATTCCTGGGATATGTGGTGAAGACTGGAGGTTTTTCTATGGCACAGGACAAAGTAGAAGCAATAACAGCTTGGCCAGTACCCAAATGCAGAAAGGATGTGAGAAGTTTTTTGGGCCTTTAAAATTATTGCAGGGATTTCATCCAAAAAAAATTTCTCATATTACTCTGCCCCTGACCTGCCTTTGCTCTGACAAGGTCACCTTTGCCTGAACTCCAGAATGTACCACCGTCTTTGAAACCTTGAAACTTGCCTTCACCTCTGCCCCTGACCTGGCCATGCCAGATCCCTCCAAACATTTTGTTCTGGAAACTGACGTGTCAGACTTTGCAGTGGGCGGGGTCCTTCTTCAGATAGGAGGGGATAGTATGCTACATCCTGTAGCATATTAATCCAAGAAGATGCTACCCGCGGAAGGAAATTACCCAATCTACAACAAGGAGGTGCTTGCAATAATGAAGACCTTGAAACATTGGCGCCAGTACCTATATGGCACTGAATTCCCAGTAAAAGTCCTAACTGACCACAAGAACTTGGTTTAATTATTTAAATCCAGACAGTTGAACCAGAGACAGGCCAGATGGGCGCTAGAACTGGGCAACTACACCCTGACAATTGACTACAAACCCAGAAAAGTCAATATAGTACCTGACACACTGAGCAGATATGATTCCCACCACAGCTGAGACCAAGGACCACAACACCCATGTAATCCTCAACCCTGCCAGCCTAGGCATCCAACTGATGTACATGAAGATCATGGCCTGCAAGCCTGACATAATTGAGGCGCAGAAATTAGAAAATTATTCAGCAGAACTCATTGCTAACTTGACCTCAGACCCAGATAGCTGCCACTATAAAAAGGGATTCTCATTGAAAGGAACCATCCTGCTATTAAACAACCAGATCTATGTACCAGAGGGTGGAACAAGTACCAAAGTACTCATAGACTATCATAACTCAGAGATGGCCGGCCACCCTGGCAGACTCAAGACAATCCAAGGAATCAAGAAGAATTATGCTTGGCCCCAACTGGACAAAGACGTGGCCGCCTACATCAAAGGCTGTGAGACATGTGGAAGGACCAAACCCCGTAGATCCAAACCTGAAGGCTTTCTAAGACCACTAGACATACCAGTGGAACCCTGGCAGTCCATTTCAGTGGATTATATTGTGGAAATACCCCTTCTAATTTGTTCAATGCAATCCTAGTCATGGTAGATAGATTTACTAAATGTCCTATTTTGTCCCTACCACCACCCACTGCACTGCCACAGAGACAGCTGGAAATTTCCACGACCACATCCTAACTCAACACAACACAACACTCTGGCATAAATTATCATTTATAGAGGATCACAATTCACCTCCAACTACTGGACTCAGGTAAAGAAGGACTTGGGGGTAAAGCACTGTGTATCAACCTCTTACCAACCACAGACCAACAGCCAGGCTGAAGAAGTGAACCAAATACTTGAAAAATACCTACAATGCTATGCCAACGCCAACCAAGACAACTGGGCTAAGATGCTACCCATGGCACAGTACGCTTACAACAGCAAAGACCATGCATTTACTGGAATGTCCCCTTTTAAAGCCAACTACAGGTTTGACCCCACATGGGACCCTAGAATTGGAAACAAGGAAACCAACCCGTCTGGATGCGTCTGGATTGAACAGATCCACGGCACCCAAACTATATGCCTAGAAAACCTGAACCAAGCAGTACAGACATAAAATTCCTTTGCTGATCAAAAAAAGACCCCTGGTAAACCCCTCCAAGTTGGAGACAAGGTTTATTTCAACTCCCAGAACGTGCCCCTGTATGTGCCTTGCAGAAAATTAGCTCACAGAAGAAGCAGGCCAAACAAGATCACCAAGCTCATTGGAGAAGTTGCCTTCAAGTTAGACCTACCCCCCACATGGAAGATCCATAATGTGTCCCAACATTCCTTGCTGGTCAAAAAAGACGTAAACTCCCTTCCTCACCAGAAGATCAAGTCTAGTCTGCAATAATCTGGAAGGACCACTCAAATGAGTACAAAGTTGAGTACATCCATGGCAACCAAGTCCACTACAAGACCCCCCAATACTACATCAAGTGGTTAGGCTACCCCCCCCAGAAGAAAGCACCTGGGAACCCTTGAGCAACCTAACTAATGCCAAACAGGCCATCCAACAATACCTTGCAAAGAAGGCCCTGAAAGGGGAAATTTTGGGGGAAGAAGAGGATGATGTCAGGAATGACAATTTGGATGCTCTTAAACTCAAAATACAAAAACAGAGTTGAGCATAGAACAAAACCCTTTGCAGACTGCCAGACCCATGGGCTGGGAACCCAATAACCCACTACTGATTGATAAAGTTGTTACCAGTCCGCCTGGACCCAAGCCCTTTGCTGTCTGGCAGGATTCTGCAAGCAAACTGCCAGTGCAAGATGCTGAGAATTTCCCTGAGGTGCCAATGCCTGACACTGGCAGTTTGCTTGGTGAAATACACAAGTTTCTCCATGAGAGTTATTCTGAACTCCCCCAAGGTCCTGGGGGAGCCACTGAACCCAAAGAGGCACCTAATACCTGAACCAACAAACAGAAGGATTCAAAGACTTCTCATCCTAAAGCAGCCAGTGGCAAACCACCAGTGCCAAGCGCCACACTGCCATCTGAGACCCCTAATGCCAACCTGCCCAAGCCCAGAAAACCTGACCAGGAAGTGAAGCCTGGAAGGGTGGTATAAGTACCTGCCAGGCCAAGATCAACTCCCATTGTCATTTTTAATTAAAGGTTATGAGATATTGGTTTCTCCAATTATTGCTGTATTTTATTCTTGTCATCTGCCAGTTAACTTAAAGATCATCTGATCCCCCTGCCAGCCTGCCAGCTATGTACCACCCGTCAGGTGCTCCCTTTGGTCCTGTCCATTTCACAGAGTACCCCTTAAAGCCTGAGTACAAGGACTATACCGCCAACAACATACTAGCCCAGGATCCCTTGGACAGAACTACAGAGTTAACCAGATACAACCAAGAAGGCCTTTGGTACGTTACCAAACCCCACCTGTTCAGAGATAAATACAACTTCTTTCCTCCCTACCAAATGGACATGGAGCCACCTGTCACCCCCAAACCAATGCCTCCCTCCGCTGCCAAGCTCCCACTGGACCACACCAACAAGCTTTTTGGAATTATATATATTACTCTCATGGGAGTAATAGTTACTATTGTCCCCGCCGCTGGTCCATGGTTGTGGGTGGGCAAGTCAATGTCCTACCTCCTTAAGTTAGCACCAATCCTTTGGTGGGCCCTGCCCACCCAGTCTGCAACCTGCCAGTTCCCAAACGCTAGCAAGCCGGCCAATCAGGGTTGGTCCCCTGACATGGATAGTTAAATATTAATTATAGTGAGAAGAAAAATGACATTAATGAAGGGCCCTGAAATGGAGCTAAATTATGTTTATCTTAGGATAAGGTTGGGATCAATGATAATGCAATAATGACTGGTCTGCTATGAAGTATTGAGCAAAGAATCTCTAGGAGGATGTTATGCAAACCTCAAAAGACTGAATGGTTGCCCCAATAAATTAACCTATGATTAAACCCCCAAACCCCAACCCCTCACTTAAGAATCTTGTTAAATGCAAAAATATCTAATCATATTTTTATAATCCTATAAAAGAATGGTTGCCTTTAATTAAATAACAGCTCTAGCTCACATATATTATATCAATTCTTAAGGTTAAATTTGTGTTTTAGATATTAAGACTGTCCTTGTCTTCCAAGTTAAAAAGAAAGTATAATCAGAAGAATACTGTTTTTTGACTTTTTTAGTCTTCATACTAAGAAACACACTTTTCTCTGTGGATTTGAGCCTTAATGATTCCAAACTCTGTTTTTGAGAGTGATACTAATGCACCTAGTTTAGCAGAGTTGATTGAGTCTTCAGCTGGTATATAGAAAACATACTCATATTCAATTAAATTTATTTTCTTCTGGATTTAAAACTATTAAGTATATTTAATTTATCATTTAAAACTCAGTGTGGTGTAATCATTGATAACTGCCAGATCTGTTGGATCTAACTCCACAATCTCCAGTTATTACCGTTACATATCAGCCATGCAACTCACATGCAACTAGCATGTAAATCCCCATATTTCCCCTAACTTCCAATATTTCACAGGCTATATAAAGCCACCATTTCCACAATAAATATATATCCTATTTTCAAAATCTTTTGGTTTTACACTGGCTTTACCTAAACTGGTATTACTCCAGTTATCCCAGAAAACTCTTGACAACCTTGCCAAAGGAGAATTTGATCAAACTAACAAATTTGGAACTGCCTTATCTATATTGCACACTTTATTGAAGCAACACAATATTGGTGATCCTGCCAGGGATTTGATAACAATTTCAAATTCCTCTAATCCAGAGCCAGTTGGCTCACTCTATCCCACAGACTTCCTACGTCAAATGGCTTCTCAGAATATTCCATTCTTTTCAGGACCTGACCCCTAACCCTGGATCAAATGCTTCAAACTTTTCTGCAAAAAGTTTTGCATCCCAGACAGTGAGTGGGTTGAAGAGGTCCAGTACTACCTTGACGGGCGTGCAGCTACTTGGCACAATGCCCTCGAACCTCAGTCACTTGGACTGAATAGAAAGATCTGGCTTATGACCGTTTTTGAGGAGGAGTGGAAGCTGTGATTGCCAACTTAAAAGCTCTCTGCCAGAGCAAGTTCTGAAGCACTGACAAATTTGTTGAAGAACTGGCTATCTTAATAAACCAGTATGAAGACACAGTATATGGGCCTGTTGAATCCTATGAAGGGAAGTGTTGTAGATTGAATGAATTAGAAATTAAGTTGTCTATCTAGGAATTAAGTGACAGAACGGTTGTGCAATTGCACTATTACATCCTGATTTTACTAGGGATAAATACGTTAAAAACGCCTCTAAAAAGGGTGTTCAATTTGCCTTTTTAATGCGCACAAGGCACAGGCTTTACATTTGTAATTATAAATAGAACAACAAAGTTATTTATATCTACCTTCTTAAGGAAAGCTGTGTGGAAGCAGTTGTTCTCTTGCGGTGGACTTTTAGCTGTGCCAATCCACTCTCCTCCATTAGAGAAGTCCTTCTGTCTGTGCCTCCCTGACTCTGGTGGCAATTCCCCTGCCTCACACTATATAAGTGTGATACTTTCTAAATAAACACCAGTTTTGTCTTATTATCTTCTTATATTCTTCTGTCCTTACCCAGGCTGTTACTATACCACAACAGGTATAGTATTAAGATAAAGAAGTAGTAGACTAACTATTTGTAGAAATCAGCACCCAGGCTGCATATTTTACAACATTGGCACTCATGGCTTCTCCAAACCACAGCTTCCTCTCTTCCTACCCCCGTGGTCCTGTTTTTGTGGAGGGAGAGATATCCTTGCCTATACCTGAGGCTCCTTCTGCCCAATCCACTCCAGGATCAATCTTCACTGCTTCTGGCTCTCTATCTGGTAGACTCCATGGCTCTTTCTTATGGTCAACCAGGACTAAGCCAGTGGTTGCTTAACTGCCAACAACTTTTGGAAATTGCCAGCTACCAGTCAAGTATGATCTCCTGGATAAACTCCATTGAAAAAGCCCTTACCTCCTTGATACCAATCCAGCCTGACCCCATGGCTGAAGCAGCTGGTATGAACTGCGTCTCCTGCTCCTTGGAGCCTGCCTTGGTGAAGGAAGTATGCTGTCAATATTCTCTTCCTTCTTCTTCTGGTTGTTCTCCTGATAGAATCTCCCTTAATTATGGCACCCTTCAAACTGTTAGCTGCTCTGGCCCCTGTTCTGGCCCCCCAAACCTTGCTCAAAATATATCAGAAGCTGTTCACTCCCACTCTGGAATGGCTCTATGGATGAGCAAGATAGAACATGTACTTTCTTCCTTGGTACCCACCTAGATGAATAAGCATGTTGCCCTGAAGTTATATGATCATCAACAGAAAACTCCTAAGCCAGAAGACAGCCATAACAGCTGCACCATGGGATTATCTGCTCTTCAGGATACTATAAAGTCTCAAGAGAGACAGATGGGATTTTATGAAGAGGAATTACTTCTGGCCTTTAAAGAAAAGAAAGAGTGGCTAGATGAGTTAGATGCTCAACGGGCTCTCCTTGACTCCCTTCAGGACCAACTAAGCAAGCACCTTGAATATGCATCAGCAATTAGTACCCCTGATACTCTAATGGGATTTCATGGTAAGGCTAATGATGATAGTTCCCCCTCTCAGAAGATCCATACTACATTTACCCTTCTTGACTACAGCCACTGTCACATAAGCAATGAGAATGATGTCTCCTTCACTGCACCTTCAGCAGGTACCCTGGAGTCTCCCTGGGAACCTGATAGCAATCTCTTCATCACTCCTGATGGTTCTGAAGCAACTAAACCTCAGGCTAGTCAGAGCAAGGATGAATTTACTGATGATTCTGGCATTGAGGAGTACAATGAAGATCACTCAAAAACTACTAAGCAGCCAGGACAAGGAGAAACCTTGGCTGCATTTGTGGTTTCACCCCCCTCCCTCTCCCCCCTGACAAGCCTGTTCCTGACCCTGGCACTTGTTGTTCCTTTACAACAGAGCCTTCTGATGCCCCTCCCTTGGTTGGCTTTGACTCTCAATCAGAAACTTTGGATTCTTGCACTATGAGAATTCCAGAAGATCTTGCCTACTGGGTCCCCACATCCAAGTTCTTCTTGGCCATGGACCTGATACCTGGCTACTGGCAGATTGATCTGCCTCCAGATGACTTAGAGAATTGTTTTATCTTTGCCAACCAAATGCTGTTCCAACCTACCAGGATGCCTCAGGGTCTCTCTAATGCCCTAGCCACCTTCTAACATGCTATGAACGATGTGATGGGGGACCTCAAGTCCTCATGTGCCCTGGTCTATCTGGATGACATTAAAGTCTTCTCTTGCATCTATAACAAGCACCTGGAACCTCTGGAAGAAGTGATCAAACGTCTGCACTACATTAATCTGAAGTACGCCAATGAAGAGCTTTCAGTTGCTTATACACTGCATATTAAGAAGGTCAAGGTGCTACCTCTCTCAATTAGGGAAGCCAAGGGTATCCCAGTCTACGCCTCCTGTAATGTGACTATCCCACCTGGCAACCAGGTGATCCACAATACAAGCCTCTTGCTGGCTCTACCAGCTGGCACTCATGGAGTTTTCTTTGGCATCCCTAATGCCTCCAGACTAGAACCATGGGTTGCACCAGGCATCCTCATGCCAAGTGAGAAGGAGGTACTCATACTCTTGGCCAGCATGAGTCGTGAAGCTATGGTTGTCTCTAAACACCAACTTCTGGCTTATATACAACTGGAAAAGCATGACAACCTGCAGGAGACTACCCCCTTTGCGGACTTCTCTGAGTTGGGTCTACCCTATGAGCAACGGGTGGCCAGGAGGCCCAGGTGCAGGAACAGAAAAATAGCACCTCAGCTGGGTGTTCTCTCATTGGTCAGAACATCCATATTGGTCACTTGATTTTCTTGATTTTGGACTGTGGTCACAGGGTCAGGCCCAAAACCTGGGTTTTACTTTGGCAGTTGAATTTGATTGGTTACCCAAGAGGACTTAAAGTTCATGAAGTTCACAGAGGCACCTTCTCTGCCTCCATTAGGCAATTCAAGAAGCTCCTCCTTGGGCACCACCATAGTTGAACCTGCACTGGTATTCTTTCTTTGGGACTTAGCAGGGGCCTCAGCTTGCAGGGGCTCAATCTCAGCAAAACGCGGGTGGACAGGCTCTTAGCCTGTGGGCCCAGCAGCCCACAGGAATTCAGGTTTGGGGGTTGAATCCTGCCCTTGGGCCCAGGTTTCTAGGGATAATGAATTGTCAATCCTAACAGGCGGCGCCTTGGCGCCTACAATAATTGCCAGGCAGTGCCTACAATAATTTTCAGTTGGCGCTTGACATAAAAGTAGTTTGGCGCTTTGGTGCCTAATCCAATTGCTAGGTGGCACCTGTATCTTTCCAAAGTGGTGCAGCAGCAAATAATGTATCACTAAGCACCGCGGCGGTGCTTATTATTGGCTGGTTTATGGTTCAGGTAAGCAGACTATTGCTGATCTAATTTGTATATGTTTTATAATACCAATTTATGTTGTTTTGAAGCTGTAATTCATATCTGCAAATTCTGTCATAATTGGCATCATTGATTTTTATACTGCTAATTTATGGGGTTGGTTGCTGAAACCCTAATACATGAGCTATGTCATAATTATCATCATTGATTGGTCAAAATTCCCAAAAATCCCCCTTCCTTGATTCTTGTTCAATTAATAAAAATCATTATCCTGTTCCTGATTCCCAGATTTACTGCTTGCTACAATAGGTTAATATAGGAAACCTTGCTAGTGCTTAGAATGCCTACTACTTATATTGGTGGTGGCTTGGGTGTGTTGGCTATATTACTATGTACAACTTTATGCTTAATTTTCTACACCACTAACTTGATCTTCTTGGTTAGAATTCCTGCTATTCAGAATGAGTGCGCTACTGCTGGGTTGATGAAAAGGACTACCTTGCCTGAAATCAATATGGAATAATGGATGGAGTGCAGAGACCTGATCCTTGCAAAGTGGGTCACTGATAGTTTCCTTGACTAAGATAGGAATGAGGCCATGTGGCGGTGCAAAGTTTGGTTCTCCTATCTTAACCAATTTTTTTCCTCAATGTTAAACTTTGCATTAGATGTCCTTTGGTACAGCTCCAGAAGGGTTGTCAACGTCTTTGAGTCCTCCTTTGTGATCAATCCAATAATGATGACATCTGTAAAAGCAGCAATTCAGTAGGCCATAAGACTGGGATGAGAAAAGCCTTTCAGCTTAGTGTTGCCAGCTTCCAAGAACAAGTTTGCTGCAAAATTGAACATGATAGGAGACAGAGTATCCCCTTGTTCAATACCTGAAAAATTTCAATGTTCTCAGTCAGGTCACTATTGACAATAGCACACGCCCAAAGGTTCAGGTACAGTGTCTTTATCCAACAAATCCATTCCTCTGGCAGGTCCACAACCCGCATACTCACATAGAGATATGACCAAATATACACAATCATACACCTTCTCTATGTTCAAAAATAGCAGTTAGTCCTTATTTGATTTAACCATATTCTGGAAGGTATTTTGGACCATGTGAATATTATCCCAGATGGAGTGGACACGGACAAAGCAAAATTGCATTGGGTGTAGGATAACGTCTGCAATTTTCATGATTCTGTTAGACAGAATCTGGGTCAGCAGTTTTAAATCTGTGTTGGACAACAAAATGGGTCTCAAGTTCTTAACATTGCTCCTATGACCCTTGTTCTTGAAGAGGAGGCAAATTGATACCTCATTCCCCTCAGGAAATCGGGTGGCTGAGGAAATGACATAGTTGAAGAGTCTAGTCAGATGGGGTGCTAACAGATTTCTAATAGGCTTATACACATCTGCTGGAATTCAGTCTGGACCTGGTGTTTTGACATTTGGGGACTCTTTAATGGCTGTAAGAGTCTCCTCCAGTGTGATATTGGCTGTCAGAGGTCTACACATTACCAGGGGACATTGTGTGAGCTCTGGACCAGCTTCTGTCATTAGTGAAGAGAGGGCATCCTCATCCACATCTGCATGAGCATACAGACTGGAGTAGAGCTCCTGTATCTTCTGCTTAATCATGGATTTGTCTTTAGATTTCAGACCACACCCTGTGTCAATCTCAGTGAACAGAGATCCCTTTGACGCTGAGCAAGGATACAGAGTCCGTCCTTTGTAGATGTTCCAAAGCTATATTGAACTTTGTATGTTGCGCTGGTGTTAAAGAGCTTCTAAATAGTCATCTACAGCTTCTTGATCTGACAGTGGAGTATGTTGAACTTTAGAATGTCCTTCTTGGCCACTTCCTTATATTATTTCTCCAGCACATGCAGTGTTGCAAGCTCATTATTACTCTGTCTCCTCAGAAAGAATATGGTAGATGACCAGATCTCCCTTTTGATACCCACCCATGTATTGCTGTGAGACTGCACTGGGCCTATCAGAGGGGAGGTTAATGTCAGGATGGCTTTTTTCAACCATCCCCTTCCACTTAGGGTTACAAAACCTGGAAGGCTGTATGACCCACCTCTGTTTAGCAAATTTTGTAATAGCAGAGTCCCAGTCTATGTACACAATATGATGATCCAATATGTGGGCTACTTGGAAATGTAATCCAGTGAACTCCTCTGCAATATCACCAGATATCAGGATATAGTCCAGTCTTGCACCTGACACCGGGAAACTGTCCACATACCCCCAGTGTATCAGCTGGATGAGGTCCAAATCCTTGTTGTCAATAGTCTCTACTACCTCTTTTTCTTCCAGAAACCCATCCATCATGTGCACAGACAGATGCTGGCAGAGACAGCATGGGTACATGTTGTGTTGGTTATTGGCATACATATTGAAATCCTCAACATAAAAAGTTTGGTCAGGTAGGTCCAGAGATGACAGGATCTGCCATCCTTCCCTACTGCCTTACTTTCCACCAGATTCCAGGTAAATATCAACAACTGCCAGTGCATTATCATTCCTAACATCCCTAAATTTTGCCACTAGGATTTGGCCATTCAGATGCATAGCCACAAAGCTGATATTAAGGTTGTCTCTCAGGGCCACAATTGCCACGTGATCTGTCCAGAGTACCTTCAGCTTACTCTCTCTTTATCATGCATGTGATGCTGGGTCAGGTGAGAAGTCCAGTTTTGTTTCAAGCTTGTTTGCCTGGATCTCATTTATGATCACCATATTGATATTATTATTATTTTTTATATAGTGTAGTTTCTTCTGCCTCAAAAACAATGTCACAATCCCCATCACATTGATTGCTGAAATCCTCATAACTGATTTCATGGCCCATGGGTATGAGTCACTGTATCAGCAGGGGGGATTTGTTGGTTGGGGAGGTTAGGAGATGGTCAGCCATAGTGGATGACTCTGGATTCCACTGTCTCTTAGTGAGAAAGGGGCTTGGTGCCATTTTAGCTGATGCTTGAGCTTTAGCCATTTCTGCAGGACTAAAGTACTGTTCCATGTCATCTACATCCTTGGGGGTGGTACAAGAAGCTTTCTTGGTAGGATTACTTGTTGGTTTAGGTTTTACAGTGGGCTTAGGTTTTCTAGGGGATTATATATAGTGTTCTTGTTTTTATTGGGTTTCTGGTTCCACTTAGCCACTGCTTCCTTTTTTCACTCATCATGTGGTTTCTGGGTAGGGGAGTCCTGCTGGGGGGCTGACTATCCAATGGGGCTGTGGGATCACAGAAGGGCTCTATGACATCATTGTCAAATCTTGAGGCCATCACAGCCTGGGATTTTTTGTGTCTCTGAGCCAGTGCCACTCCAATGGCCAGGAGTTCATGGGGATGAGAAAAACTAGAGGGTATCCATGCCACAGGGTTTGGGCAAAGGAATGTCTGACTCTTAATTCTAGTCACACCATCCTTCAGCTTATAAATGATGTCCTGTTAGTATGCATTCTGTCTGTGATGAAAGTGGCTGAGTGTGTGGCCTAGTCCATAAAAAACAGCTCACTTGCTTCTTCTCTTTCACTTCAACTGAAATCATCTTGGAACTCCCAGGGATACAGATAAAGCGTGGAATGGAGATATTCTTCACCTGAAAACTAGGGGAAGGGTCAAGAAGAGCATGGATTGTAGTGGGTACAAATTTGGATAGCAATATATTTGCACATTCCGTGTGTCATGCTGCTATGCCCCCATAATAGCATAGACCGGTCTTGATAGCATCCTGTACCCACATGCTATCTTCACACTCTGTTAGTACATTAGTGAAAGAGATCCACTTGGTGCACTTATTGATGAAGGAGGTCTGCTCAATTTGGATGTTCCCTTCTTTATAGCTAATGCCCTTCTTTTTAGCCTTGTCTCAAGACTCAGCATCAGGGAACCCCACATCCAAGTAGTTCTGCTTGATAGTGTAGTGGAACCACAGCTGAAAATTTGGGAACTCACTCTCAAAGAACTTCTTTATGGCCTGCATATACCCTTCATGATCACTCTTGGAAAGTTCATTAAGGGTAAGGAAGACAGCATTGTTTATCACTGACTTGGGTGCCATGCAATCCATAGCAGGGTCATTGAGTTTTTTGCGTACATACTCTTCAAAGGGCATGTCACCCTTCTATGCTCCCTTATTGCTGCCCAAGGAGCTATAGGTGAATCCCTTCTGTTGCAACTGACTCTTTTGCTTGGGAGGACTAGAATATTCCAGAGGCACCTTCTAGAAGATCCAGAAGATAGCCTTCTCAGTGGTGTATTCCACCTTGATACATTTGATTAGTTCAATAGAGTCAATGTGTTGGCAATAGAACTTGGATGCTTGCATCAATTCAAACCCCATGTCAGTCCAGGGCTTGGCCTTGGGCCAATACATATATTTGGCCAACCAGTTTGCAGCTTCATCTGGAGCAAAGCCTTCCTGGATAAAAATTGCCACCTCCTGAAAGCTCCAGCCTCTTGTTGTGCACCAGGTCTGCAGGTTAATAAGGCTCCACTTCTCATTCTTGAAGATGAGAGACACCTTAGCATCTACCTCATTGTCAACCCATTCTGCTGCTTCCTCAGAAGAAATGCCTACAGAGAAGAATTCAAATCAAATATCTGGAGAGGCAGAAGATTTCATCCACTTCTTAACCTCATGTGCCTTAAAGCTATCTGATGTCTATTCTCTAGCCACCTTGGGGTTGACTTGGTCTGTTCTGAGTTGATTGGCGCCAGCTGGCATGAACCCAGTTTTGGACCAAGTCATGAATGCCTCCATATTAAATCATGGACAAGCCACTTCATAGCCTTCAGGAATCCAAAGCTGCTTTCTTACATTTAAGCCAGTGTTCAAGGGGGAACTTGCCCATGTTTAATTATGCTGTCTTTCTGTGGAGAGATGTATCCACTCTGGAATGTACCCATGCCATGGACTTGTCAAGAGACGCCTACTAGCTCTCCCAGTACTGCATCACAGTGGTCAGGTATCCAGATTCCTTCCACTTACATGCCTGGTCAAAAGAAATATATGTGAAAGGGACCTGGTATAAGTATGTCTTTGGCAACTAGCCAACATTAGATAAATGAGAAGCTTGGATGCAGCCTAATACTTTAGACGCCCATGCTTGAGCTTTGAGAGGGGTGAAGTTGTTCTTAGCTCATGAACCACAGTTCACTGGGTTCCATCCAAACTTTGTCCACTCTCTTGCATTTTCCAGGGTAATATCAGATTTTGCCCATGCCCATTCTGAAGCATCAGGAAATACCGCAAAGTAGTCCTTGGCCTCAGAAAGGGAGAGTCTCAGTGTCAATATTGCTGCCACATGTTCTCCAGGTAGGCCTAACTTAATAAATTCAATGATTTCAGATCCTGGTACCTGATTGCAACCCATGGTTTGACTTGTAAAAAGAGTACACAGAATCTGATAATGTAGCCAATTGTCAGGGATCCAGTATTGGGTGGCTGGCCTGTTGTTTTCAGGGGTAACTTGGGCCAGGTTTTTTGCAGGCAAAGCCCACCACAAGAGGGGAGCTAACTTAAAAAGGTAGGAGACAGACTTTCCCACCCAGGACCACAGGCCGGCAGCCAGGATTATAGTGTCAATCACCCCTGTGAGGGTGATGTACACAATCCCAAACAGCTTACCAGTGTGGTCAGTTGGAAGGTTGGGTGAGGAAGCAGGCATAGGTTTTGGGGTCACAGGCGGTTCCATGGGGAGGTTGTAAGCAGGAAGATAGTTGATTTTCCCTCTGAACAACTTGGGTGTTAAAAATATCCACGGGCCTTGTCAGTTGTATCTAACTTCAGATTGTATGCGGGCCAAAGAATTGAGTACAAGTATCTTTTCCAGGGTGTAGTCCTTGTATTTGGGTTTCAGAGGGTAGTTGGTGAAATGGACGGGTTCAAAGGGTACACAAGGAGGACAGAAAACTGCAGGCGGTGGGGCAGGAGGGCCAGGGGATCTTGAACTGAATTGGTAGATAGCAAATAAAAAATAAGGCAATAGCTGTGTGAGCCAAAATAACATAACCTTTATTCAAAAATGGCAATAAGGTTTGAGCACAGAATCTATAGGCATATATAGCATCCCACCTCCAAACTTAGTATTTTCCATAAGGGCTTCATCAAAATATTAGGGAAATGCAGGCGGGTGGCCAGGAGGCCCGGGTGCAGGAGCAGCAAAATGGCAACTTGGCTGGGTGTTCTCTCATTGGTCAGAACGCCCAAATTGGTCACTTGATTTTCTTGATTTTGGGCTGTGGTCATGGGGGTGGGACCAAAGCCCAGGGTTTCCTTTGGTAGTTGAATTCAATTGGTTACCCAAGAGGACTTCAAGTTCATGAAGTTCACAGAGGCAACTTCTCTGCCTCCATTAGGCAATTTGAGAAGCTCCTCCTTGGGCGCCACCATAGTTGATCCTGCGCTGGTATTTTGGATTTGGGACTTAGCAGGGGCCTCAGCTTGCGGGAGCTCAACCTCAGCAAAACACAGGTGGACAGGTTCTTGGTCCATGGGCCCAGCGGCCCGCAGGAATTCAGGTTCAGGGTTCAAATCCTGCCCTTGGGCCCAGGTTTTTAGGGGTAATGAATTGTCAATCCTGACACCAATGGAGCCAATGGGCAACCCTGTATTAACCCACACCATAGCCTTGTCTCTTGGTACTTGGTGCTTTAAAAATACAGTAGCAGCACTAACCTCAATTCCAGCCTGATTTCATTTAGAGGCTGCATCAATAGTGAACTGGTGTTTGATCCATTGTTTATCTTTTTTATAGATTTAAGCCTAACATACACCATTTAATAATGTTTTGAAGACAGATCCTGTTGTCTTCTCATACCCAAGCTGCTGGAATATCAACACTGTATAGTTCCAATAACTCTTGGAAAAGTCTTTGATGGCTTAGAATCTCCTAATTTTGCTTTGGAGAGAGATTCCTGTTCAGCTCCACAAGATCAGCTGCAGTGAGATTATTCAGCCAATCAGGTGTTGTGTTCTGAGGCGCGGCACAGACACATAATGAGAAATACTAACCTTAGAATTAGATTTATACTAAGTCTTGGTTAGCTGACAGGGAAGGTGATGCAATTACCTTGTGGCCCCAAATAATAAGTCTCTACTAGTTGTGGCTAGAGAGAGGCGCCAAAGTACTGGAAGACACAAAGACCAAAATGTGAATAGAACTTAATTTTATTAGTGAATAGGAAAATGGAATATATAGTGGTTGGTAATACCACAAAACACTATCAGGACAGTAGGATAACTTGCCACAAGTATGAGTGGGGCAGGTGAGTTGCGCAGAATCAGGAAACCAAACAGCTGAATTTCCTAATTTAGAAATATACCCATTTCAAGGAGCAAAAGCAAAAGCAAGGAATTTGTCCTCAAAATAACCCAACAAAGGCAAAATCAATAAAGCGTGACTATTGGCATTCACAACATTAAGGTTTTCAAATTCCTCTCTTTGACCAAGCCCTGCTTCTGCAACCCCTTTGTTTTTGATTGCGTATTTGTTGGGCTGAGGTTTCCTGCTGTTATTCAGGCCTGCAGTTCTGTCATTGTCCCACTGGTCTTCCCAGTCTTTGGGAACTTCCACTGTGTATTCCAGCATAGCTCTCAGCGCTGCTGCTTCACTCTTTTCTTTAATCTTCTTTCCTACCCTAGTATCCTTGTGCATCATAAAACTGTTTGTAAACTTCAATAAAAATACCTTGTAAGATATTTCAAATTTCACTTTTTAAATTGAATTTATAAGAGTGATTTTAAGTGTAGAGAGATCTATCAACCAACAAAAGCACTTTTTTGATGGAAACACAGTTTCTTTGGGGTTCAAGACAATGTTGAAAGGAATGAAGCCAAGAGAAATGAGGATGGGGAAGATATAAGTTAGGGTTTATCAACCAAATTGAGCACACCAGGGATTGATACAAGCAGTAGGAATAAGAATTAAATAAAATGCTGAACTATTCAGAAAAGAAACAATAATGATAAATTAAAAAGATCATCAGCTTCTTTAACAGCACTAAATTAAATTGGGAGGTGGCACTCACTAGGTTTGTGCTTTTGGTATTTTAGCAGAAGGCAACAACTAAAGTCTAAATTAGGAAGAGAATTTGGAAGAGAAAATCACAAATAAAAGAAGATGAAGACAACAGGTACAACACAGGCCAGGACACCACCAGAAAATCAAAAGCAATTTGAAATATAAATGAAGACACAGTGTCTACAACAGGGGCCAGAAGGACAAGATATTCCAACACAGGGGGTGTGACAGTCCACATTGAAGCTGTTGTGCAGGCAAGGGCTGATTTAGCCACAATAAAGACTCTATGCTGAAATTTGGCAAAGTATAGTAGTCTGGGACAGGTAGAGGACTAGTAGGTAACATGGGCTACTAGGGAAGATAAAACCTTCCTAGTAGGGAACAAAGGACTACTAGAGGCAGAGAATGGGGCAGCCTAGCAGGTGCATTGGCTGCTAGGGTGCTGGATGGTGTCCAAACCTAGTAGGTAACATTGGCTACTAGAGGAGGATGAAGTCTTAACTCAGTAGGTAAAAAAGGACTGCTGGGGAGGAACAGCTCTTCTACCTAGCAGGTAAAATTGGCTGCTAGGGAGAATGGGTGATATAACCTAGAAGGTAACCAACAACTGCTAGGGAAGGGAGGAGCTGAGATAGCTCCACAATCTCTTGTGCACTTACAGGAGGTCTGTGAGTAAGCACATTAACTAACAGACTGGTAGGGTGTACCTGTCTGTGTTTTCCTGGAGGCTTTGAGGAGGTCCTGAAGCCACCATTGGGGGCATGGATATGTCCAGAGACGCTATCAGGGTAGCTGCTTGGGAGCAGCTGCAGAACTTGGTAATAAAAAGGTTAATGGGAAGTAAATTTGGTTAATTTGCAACTGAAAGCTCAGACTTAACCACCTTAGTGATTAAAGACAACTGCACAGACATGAGGATTGTCTGTGGTTGAATGAACCAAGTAGAGGTCACTTGCAGGGGCCCAGTAAAACACCAGTATCCTTGTAGACTTATTGCCTGAGTCTGAGGTATTGACTGATGAAGATTAGCAGAATAGGGGAAAGACAATGGTGGTGATCTGAAAAAGACATAAGTAAAGGCTATCAGAAGAGGTTGAGAAAAGAAAGAGTGAGAGTTAAGAAGGAAAAGATTTAAAGGGATAAGAGAAGTAAAAGAATTAAGAAGGAAAATAATTAAAAAAGTGATAAGGAAAAAATAAATAAATAAAGAAGTAGAAAAAGATAAAATAATTCAAGAATTTAATAAAGAATTTATTAAGAGCTGATCTAGTAACAGGAGGCAGAAGCAGATAAAACAGCACAGGGAAACTCTAGGGACAACAGCTGGGATTTTACTGAGGTGTTAAAAGGAGTGTGGGGCAAGTGACAGGCGGGTTCAAGTTTCACCAGGGGGGAGAACACAGGAAAACACAGAGAAAAATTGAAGAAATTCAGGTAAAAAATCCCATTAAGTAAAAAATTGATCAAAACAATAAATGGACCTGGAAAAATGTGATAGGAATGAGGGAGAATCTGTTTGAAACACAGAGCCAAGGGTTTTCCGGAGCAAGAGGACAACAGGTTTGAACCAGGGTCAGGAGCAAATCATCTGGGGAAACATTTTGGAAAAACATGCCAATAAGGACGCCTTATTGGCTGCATGTCAAAGCCTGTTTAATTAATGTTTTCTATTGGTTAAAATTAAGGAAAATATCCTAAAAATAAGGGAATTGGCAAGGAAAAATACACTTGATTGGATGAAGTAAGAATATAAGTTTAATTTATTATAAAGCAGGAAAAACTGCATAGTTTAAGCCTGAAAACCCCAGAAGTCAGGAAGGAAAAAGACTAAAACAAGGAGCTATTTAAGGGGGAGCATCTTGAAAAAAGGGGGATATAGTGGATTTCTAAAGCCATAAGCCAGCCCAAGGAGCCCAAGACATAGGAAAAGGAGCCCAGGATCACCAGGAAGGATCATAAGACCAAGAAAAGGGTAGCACAGGGTCCACAGATCAAGATAGGGACACACAAGCAACATCATAAGGACTCCAAAACGTGGAGCAGGAGTCCAAGACCAAAGGCAAGGCTCTTAAGACTAAGGGCAAGGACTCTAAGACTTGGCAGACCCAAATTTCACCTCCCAGAACAGGTTATACCACATAATGTTTCTAAGGGGATCTTCCTTATGAGTTTAATAAACACCACTCTCAACCCCCATTCATTACCCCTAGTTGTGTTTAGTTCTCAATGAGTAAGCCGCATAAAATTTTCTATTCTAGTGCAGGTAAAGAAAACATATATTGCTAGAGCTGCAGAAGATTTACAACCATCAAGACTGCAAGAGAGGAATGGAAAAGACTTTCAAGGCACTTAGAAATGACCACTCAAGGCAAGGAGCTCATAGGTGATGAGTACACAAGGATGTTCAAGGACTGATACCAGCCCCCAGATGAGCTCCCTCCATCTGAGGTCAAGGTCCCTGGAGGCAATGCTTGCCTAGTTGGGGGGGGAAGATAATCAAAGAATTTGCAGCTACGCAAGCCCAATATAAACATCAGACCAAGAAGTTGCTCCATCTGGAGAATGACAACCCCATCCAGTTGGCACCTGGCTTTGACCCAGGACATGTCATGGTGTCCAAAGAACTGGAACACCACAATTACCTTAACAGTATAGATATCATTCAAATGCAGGCTATTTAATCTCTTTTAGCTGTAATTTCAAAAAGAATCACATAATTAATATTAAATTATAAGAGCCCCTGTTCATAGATTTAACATTTCAATCTATTAAACTTAATTTGACTTCATGTCATTTATATAAATTTATATTTTAATCAAAAGTTTGATGAAACTAGGGATGTTTTTCCTCAGCTTCACTAGTTTCAGCACTGGACGCTACAACAAAAGTTTGTCTGTACAACAGTCACCCTGTGTGTTTGACCAAATAAACTTGCTGACATATACTAAAATTGATAAGTTAAATTTGGCAACCATCAGAATTTAAACTGTCAGAATGTAACAACTTCCATATCAACAATACAAAGTTTTATTTTGGCTTTATTTTTTACAATTTTACTTAAAACCTGAAAATTAAAATTAACTTTTAACATCAAGAACAATTATTTAAGGCAAAAAATCAATAAAAATACAATAAAAATACAAAAATATTTTTTAGGAATTGTTGACATGTAGGATTGTGACAGTACTACAGTCACTGCTGAGTATTTAGCCAAATAAATACTCCAAAATATAAAGATGTTCTGTTTTTGCTGTTTATTACATATAGATTGGTTTGTTTGGAATTCTTGGGGTAAAGGTTCCTAGAAACTGGATATCTATGTCTAATAAAAGAACATAATATGGATGATTAGTTAGGTTAGGCTAACTAAAAGAATTGAGGCAAGATTGGCCAAATCAATCTTGGAGACTAGGCATCACAAAAATGGGTTGATTAATCAGAAAGATTGATTAATAAATATGGGATATAATTAATGAGGATTTAATTATAAAAAATGGCCTTGACTTTGTCAAGAAGTTTGGTTAAGGTTAACCATGGGAAAACCCCCAGAATTAGGGTTAAAAGCGCCACATCAGCAAATTTATTGGGTTAGAGGCGCTGCCGTGCCGCCTAATGAATTTGAGATGTGCCACTATCAAATTTTCTCAGGCACTGAGGCGCTGGGGCGCCACAGTAGCGCCTGGTTTGAGTTTCAAAGCAGTTTAATGGGTTTTAAGGCAAAAAACCATTAAATGCAAAAATAACTAAATAAAGGCAAGGATGCCTAGGAATTCAGGTTTGATCAGCTGGTTCCCAGTTAGAATACTGATAGCTGAGTTTAGGATGTGTAATCCACAGGGTTTTGGCGCTGAGAGCTGGGGAAGCTCCATGTCAAATTGGTACATTGGAAGAAGCTTGGACCAGCCTGGAGGTCACTAAGGCTGTTCCTGCTGAATCTTTAGTAGAAGTAAAGGCTGCATTCAAAGAGCTGTATTCCAATTACTTTGCAAAGGAAGGGACTCCTGCTCAAGGGAACCAAATTTATGCTTGGGTTGCTTGGAACTTGTTGGTAGGATGGGATAAAATCTTGCAAAAAGTAAAAAAGATGGCAAATTGTGAAATTGAGGCATTGAGAGCCCAAGAAGAAAAAAGCGTTGAAATCATGGCTTGTTGGCAGGATGAAAATAAAGTGTTATCCAATAAAATTGCCTCCCTGGAGGCAAAGATCCTCAAAGCTTTGTCCCAGGAAGGTAACAGCAATAAGAGTCAAGGGCAGGATAATGGCAGGATGGACTGGTTAGGCCTGGATCCGTCACAGAGCCCAACGCAGAGGCAGAAAAAACCCATGGTGAAAGGAGTCCAGTCTATGCTTGCCAAGATGTCACCGTTTTCTGGAAATCCCAAGGAAGGAAACACTTTCCTGGAGGTTTTTTTATTTGAGCCTCTGGTCTAGGAGATGATGAGAAACATCATTGGTTGGAAGTTCTTGCAAGACCTGCCTGTTTCAAGTGGTTTGAAAGACATAAAGGCAACAATTGGACCACCTTGTTAGAGGAATTTTGAGCCAGTTACACTGTAACCCTTAGACCTGGTGATGCTCTTCAAAAAGCTTGAGATGTTACTCAAGCTGGCCATGAGACGGTGTCAATGTACCTTTCCAGAATGGAGGAGTTCTTAGCCTTAGTTGATGAGGAACATAATCAGGATCTAGTGGAGGATACTTTCTTCACTGGAATGTGGCCCGGGTTGCAAACTCAGGCCTCTATGTTACGCCGTGAGAAGTTGTCATGGTCAAAACTTGTTCAGAAGGTTATCCAGATGGAGTGGGATCTTGGAGGCCCTTTACACAGTGCTCCTCATTCCAGAGCAGGAGCTCATGTTGCAGCAGGGGAAGAATCTTCTGAGAGAACCAGATGTCCAAGAAGTCTCTCTGATAAGGACCACATGTCTAGATTTAAGCGGGCATGTAAGTTTCCCATGGCCAAGGGATGCTGGATCTGTGGAAAAGATGGCCATTTTGCTGGAAAGTGTCCCAACCGTGCGGAATTTGACAAGGAGCATCCCAACCTTATGTTTAAGGATTCAGGAAAAGAAAGGCGGGCTTAGGTGTCTCTCAACCTGAGTCCGGTAATTTGGAGAATAATGGGAGAATGAGACTTTGATCTGGGAAGGCTTTGAAAGAATATGGGAAAAGTGCCAGTCAACCAGTGGAACCACCCATACAGGAAATTGATGTCTCTTGTCCAACTCTAGCCAGAGGGAAGTCTAGATGCCTCTCCAGATGAGTGGATATTGGATGTGCGCTTAGGGATGAAGGAAGACAGGGAGATTACATGGCAGCCTGTGCAAGTTCAGTTGAGCGTGGATTGGCTCAAGGAAGTTGAATGGCGTAAAAAGGTGGCCCAGAGTATGCCTGCACTTTTGATTGCAAAACATTTTTGTGTGGGCATTACAAGGGGTTATCCTTTTGGAAATTTTGCTTGATGGTATCTCTGAAAAGGCAGTCTACAATCCAGGGTGTGCTGGAGTGGCAGTATCAAAGAACTTTGTTTGTAGACATGGCATGGACCCATCAAGATTGGTCACTTTGACCTTATCTTCTGCAGATGGGGTTACCACTATCAAACAAGACGTGTTTGATGAGGTGGTGATAAAATGGAAAAATACCAAGGTCAAGACTTCTGCCGTAGTTTTACCCAGGGCAGGATTTGATGTTCTGATTGGTATAACTTGAATTGTTGAGGCCAAGGTGAGCCTGGACGCCGTCAAGGATGTCTTGGTTCATGAATGAGTTGAATACGCTTATCAACAACTGACAATTCTGCCAGCACCAGAAGATGTCCAGTCAGTTGTCATCTACGCCAAGAAATATTGCTCAATTACACCAAATGGAACCTCTTGGTTAAAACCAGTAGCTTTCAATTGCGGAACGCAAGGAGGACAGGTTATCCCAGAATTGCCCCGTCATATATCCTTAAATGTGGTAATATTTGAGGATGGTTCAAATGGTGAATCCCTCAAGTCCTGGAAGTTGTTCAACACTTGCACCGTTCCTTTAGACATTCAGCAAGGTCAGCGTATTGGAGTTTGGATGCCCGTAGTTGGAGAAGTCACAACAAATAAACCTACTGTCTCTTATGTTTGTGTGCCCTTCAACAATTTAAACCTGTATACTATGTCCAAGTGAAGCACCAGGTACCCTGTTGTATACTCTGGTGTGGAAATGGAGTAGTTGTTTCTTGTTGGACAAATATGATGTAGGGAGAACCGGTCCACCTTATATCATAAAAACGCTTACTGGGAAGCCATACAAAGGGTATGTACCCCGTTGTAGTCCTGCTGCAGTTGCTGCAATCAGAGAAGAGGTGGAGAAGATGCAAAGAGCCAACCTGATTGAGGAGAGCATCAGTCCTTATTCTGCTCCAATGGTTTGTGTTCCAAAGCCAGATGGGAACATTTGTGTTTGTATTGATTTCCAAATGGTAAACAAGGATATTGTAAATGATGCCTACCCAATGCACCAAATTGAGGATCAGCTGGATGCCATGGCTGGATCTTCTTGGTTCACCACTTTGGATCTGACTAAGGGATATCACCAACTGTTGATTGATGAGAAGTCTAAGGAGGTTACAGCATTCTCTACACCTGATGGTCTTTATCAATGGAAAGTCTTGCCATTAGGAATGAAAACAGCCAGTGCTGTGTTTCAGCAAGTGATGGACCAGATTATGGCAGGATTGCAGCCTAGGTGTGTCTTGGTGTATATAGATGACATTACTGTATATAGCCCTTCCTGGGAACAACACCTGAAGGATCTTGATGAAGTATTCCGCCAAATTGAGAAAGCAAAGTTAAAGATTAGTGTATCTAAGACTAAGCTTGCCTGTTGAGAGGTCAAGGTGTTAGGACATATTGTGAATTCTCAGGGGATTAAGCCAAGTCCTGAGAGAGTTACTCTGTTGTTGAGCATGAGATCACTACAGTTGGTCCAAGAGGTGCAGGGATTTATGGGATTGGTGAATTTCTATTGGAGATTCATTCCTAATTGTTCTGCGCTTGGAGAGCCATTGTTTGCTTTAACAAGGAAGAATGCCAGATTTGTTTGGGGACAGGAACAAGAGTCAAGTTTCTTAGAGCTGAAAAAGAGACTCTCTGAGGCCCCCATCCTAAGATTCCCCAATTGGTCAAAGTTGTTCTACATTGAAACAGATGCAAGTTCAACTGGTCTGGGTGCCGTTCTTACTCAGGAAGGAGAGTCAAAGTTGTCCCAGCATCCGGTGGCGTATGGTTCCAAAACATTGGGGACCACTCAAAGGAAATACTCTGCTACTGAATGTGAGGGATTGGTAATATTATGGGCGGTGGAGCATTTTGGGATGTATATCCTAGGAATGCCATTCATTATAGTCACTGATCACGCAGCATTGAGAGCGCTTTGGACTAAGGAAGACTTATAAGACCGTATGCAGTTGTATGCTCTAAAACTCTCTGGATATGACTATTATATCATTTACCAACCTGGTTTGGAAAATCAGATTCCCGACTTATTATCCTGAGCGCTGTTGGCCTGTGAAGTTGAGACGCAGGAATCCTGGGAAGCGTTATTGAGGAATAGGATTTATGTAGAGCAATCCAAATGTCTTCAAGTGGTGAGAGATCTTCATGTTTAATGGGGAGGTCACCTCAGATACAAAAGGCTCTGGCAAGCAGTAAAAGCCTGATACTGGTGGTCAGAGATGAGAGCTACAGTCCTCCAGATTTTACAAGAATGTGAAGTTTGCTCTAAGTTCTCAGCGGCAAAATCTAAGGTAAAGCTCAAGTCAGTGATGTCACATTATCCTTTTGAGTTGGTCTCAATAGATACAGGTCATATAACATTACCAAGTGGTTGGAAAGAATACTTCATGGTTGATGTTGATTCTTTTACAAAATGGGTAGAGGTTTGAGCAATGGCTAAAGAAACAAGCGTTGCACTTGCTAAGTTTCTCCGAGAAGAAATCATAGCACAACATGGTTGTCCCAAGAAGGTTCTCACCAACAATGAACCGCCCTACGTAGGGCCAGCCTTGACTAAGGAATGCTTAAAATGGGGAATTTTTAAGTTAACTGCAGCTCTCTACCATCCCGAGACCAATTGGTTAGCCAAAAGAACCATTGGAACCTTAAAGCACATTATGAAAAAATTGGCTGATGGAGCTACAACCCGTTGGAAGGATCACCTAGCAATGGGTGTCATGGTATACCAGACAATGCCCCATGATTCTACTGGGTTTTCACCATTTCAGATGTTGTATGGCTGGGAGACTACAACCAGCACTGAAGTGGGCCAATGGGAGTTTGTGGAAAAGAATTCCTATGAAGCCACCGTAGAGGAACATGCAGCCAAGATGCAAAGTTATTTGCCAAGGCAAGGAGTAAAGGAGAGCGGGTTCAAGAAAAGCGTGCCGCCAAGTGGAACTCAAAACCTGGAGTACTTCCTTGTGATCATTTCTAGGTGGGGTATCTGGTGTGGTTTGATCAAAGGCGCCGAGAAAAGCACCCAAGAAGAGGTCTTCAGCAATGGGTAGGGCCTATGAAGATTATTTTGGTTAGTCCAGGGCCAAACTACCTAATTTGGGGGATTGGAGCTGCCTTGGGAGAAGAATGGTCCCGTGTTCATCCTCAATTCCTTAATGTCAGGATTCTCCTTTCTATTTTTGCTGCTAGATTTTTCCTTACTCCATTACTTTACTTTTGAAGAATTGGGTTATGATTGGCTCATTTTTTCAGAAAGATTCCTTATTTTGATTCTCCCTTGATTGGCAACATTCTTTCTATTCTTTACGGTTAGTATTAAGTTCAAATCTTACCTTGTTTTTGTTCTGGCTAAGTTTCAAACCGCAAATCTAAGTTGTTAGTAATAATAATTCAATCCAAAACCCAAATAACTTTTTCTTGCTTTTCCGCTTACGCCAGCATCCTTGGACCAGGTTTTTCCCGCTTTTCTGATTTTTGCTCTTGCTCTGACCTCCTGCCAGGCACCAATGCCCTTCTGTTGTCTCCTTTACGCCGGGATCTAACTTTTTAAGTTTAAGCCATAAGAAACATGTGTTTCTGCGGTTGTTTTCTCCCATCATTTTTTATAACCAATTTTAGTTAAAGTTTCTCACCTCAATTCTGCACCTCAAATACCAAGTAAATAAAAGGCTTGGTTTTCCAATCTCAACAGTAAGTTGAGATTGTTTGACTTGCACCTCAAAAAAGGTATTTGTTAGGTTTTGTGGCTTGTGTTTTCTTTTAATTTAGTTAACTTATTTCTTTTCCTTGTTTGATCTTATGATTCCTTTTGACTTTCTATTTCACCAGTTAGGTAGTTTCTATAATAATACACACAATCTGATTATTGATAGTTTTAACCCTCCAACTAGTGGTGAGCAATTCCCTGACTTAGAAATTGACTTTTTGACCAAATCCTCAGTCATTAAGACTGGGTTCTATTTTATTTTCTTAGGATTAATCAACCGCCTCAGTCCTTATTTTACATCTTATAAGCTTCTAGGAGCCCTAGTCCAGTTGTTACTACAAACTTTACCTACCTTTTTATATTTGACCAACATAAATATCAACGGTATTAAAGCTTTAGTCTATAACCACCTTCCCCAAACTATGAGACCTTACACTTAAGCTATTCCATGGGGAATTGAAGCTTATAAAGATCCAAGAAGATGAGGCCAATTCCCCCAAAGGGAAGGAAGGGGCCTTGTGACTGTACTACAGTCACTGCTGAGTATTTAGCCAAATAAATGCTCCAAAATATAAAGATGTTCTGTTTTTGTTGTTTATTACATACTAGGCAGTTGCCCCGTCCAAGGACAGCATTAAAGTTGAATTTAATAAATCAATTAAATTATTTTATTGTCTTTTTAGGCTTGTATTACTTATTGCATGTTTAATTAAAATTTTATTTAATTGTTTTATTAAAAGGTAATTTCAATTATATTTATTTAAATTTAAAATTAAAATTGTATACTCCAAGTATAAATAAAAACTAAACCTAAATAAGTATAGTATCACTATTAAGTTTAGTAAGGCTAAACTAATTATTTTAAAATTTAGTAATTGATTTTTAATGTCTGTATAAATGTAGAGCTGATCTGCAGCTTTTAAATAAGCTATTGGACATCAAAATCGGCTTAGTATTCACTGAGATATATTGATTTTAGTTTTTGTAGTGTGTATTAAAAGTAAATTTAGATAATTTCAAATCGAGTCCGAGCCTTTGATTATGACGCGAACCCGATTGCAGTACTTAACTATATATCTCAGCATCTAGAGCAGCTAGAGCTATCATGCTTGGTACCATTTTGATCGGAATCATCTGAAAAATTGATCTACATCCTCTAAATTTCATGAAAATCATTATATTGAATCACAATTTTGTCATAGCTTGTTTACTCTGTTGCGGTGAATGCATTCGAACAACCGTTATTCGAAATCTGCAAATCCCTGAATTTCCCTTTAAATAGTTGAACTATGCAAATAAAGCTTTATCTCTTGGTTGATTAATTATTACCAATTTTACATATTTGTTGTTCACCACAACAAAATTTTGGAGGTCATTCCATTCACCAAACTTGTATTGCTGTTTTTTGTGTTGTTGCCTGTGTGCCTGTGTTGTTGCAATGTCTGTTTCCGCGCCCCTGTTTCTGCTGTTGAAACCCCTGCTTGGGCCCCTGCTGCCTCTGCCCTTGCTGTCCCTCCCTCTGCCCCTTCTGTGAGCGACCCCTTGTCTAAGTTCTTGGTTGCTCAGCAACTTCCTTGCTTTGAGGAGAATGGGTATACTGCTTGGCTGTATACTTTTGAGGATTATGCTGAGCAATTCAAGCTCACAGACGAGGACCACCTCCATGAGGTGAGCCGTTTTCTCCTGGGGGAAGCCCGTGTCTGGAATCAGGATGTTCAGGTTGCCACCTGGGCCAATTGGAAGGCCCAAGCTGAGCTCTGCTTTGCTGAACATGAACCCAATGCCATTCACCAGTTGGGCCTGTTGAAGATGGTACACTTTAAATCCTTGCGCGAATTTTTGAATACATTCCAAAAAACCGCCAACAAGGCTTTGAAGCAACACCTCAAAACCAACAGTTCCTCTGACCGCAAGACCACTGTTGAGAATTTCCACAGCCTTGTCTCCATCCGCGCCTTTGTGAACGCCCTTACCCACTCCTACTCTGCCATGGTTCAAGCTGCCAAACCCAATTCATTGGAGGAGGCAATCACCTTGGTCCGTGACAAGTATGACATCTGGATGGAACAAGCCACTGACGCGCAGGCCAAAGAAAATTCTGAATGGAACCCCTTTGCACCGGTTTGCAAACAGAATAAGTCTGAGGAAATTGCCCAAGAGGTCAAGGCCCACCTGGAGGATTTGAACCACCGTTTTGACGCCATGTTCATGGCGCAAGAGCAAGGACGCCAACCCAACCCCCCTCCCCCCGCTCATTTCAAAGAGACTGTAACCGCCTGTATAACCCCTGCTGTTACAACTGCTCTGAGGTGAGGCACATCTCCAAGGACTGCACTGCACCCTGCTCCATCTGTAAGGAGCCATCCCACTCTAACTTCATTTGTGAGTTCAATCCCATTAATCATGACCGCAAACCCCAAGGGTTGATGATGGCTGAACAAAACTATGAAGCAAAACGCGCCCTATCCTCCTCTGCCACCCCTCAGCCTTTGAATAAAAAATCTACTCTTGAGTACATTGTTGACCCTGATGGGCCCAGTTTCCTATTTACTCTGTTCCGTAAGCGCCAAGTTTGTTCCTGAGGCCCCTCCCCAGGTTGCAAACTCACACCCCCACCCATGAAGCGTACAGACTGCAATGACGCGCTGTCCCCATCTGCATTCCCCCCTTTGCCCATGGTGAAGCTGGGGATGAAGAGATCAATCCCAGGGACCCAAATCCACCCTGCAAACCCCCATTCTCCCCCTTGCCACCCTGCGCGTACGTACGCAACAGCAAATGGAATCCCTGCCACCCTAATAGATTTGTTAGTTTGGAAATTGAGGAAGATTTCAAAAATGAAGATCATTACCTGTGCTTACCTGATATCGACAAATACCTTCCTTTTGAGGACAACCCACGTTACAATATTGTAACCGTTGAGTCTGTCCCCAAGTCTCCACGCAGCAAAGGCGCGTTTCCCGACTTACCTTCTGAGACGCCCTCCCTGGAGGCGTCCCCTGCAGGCGCGGCAGTCTGGGGACATAGGGCCACCAGCCAGGAAAGCAAGGACAAAGGCCCAACAGCTTTTGGGGACCACCATTGTAGCCACCCTGGCCCATTGGGCCCTGCAATGGTGTCCCGGGTTAATTCCCCTGGGCTAGGACCAATCAGGTCCCTTAATACAATTAGGGATGAGATGTACGGCTTATCAGCAAACCCTGCTGATTTGGGTGAGCCAATCAGATCTGGTTGTGGTGGTAAATTTAATGTGCAATCTTTATTGTACAATGTTGATTTGACTTCCAGCCAATCAAATTGCACGCCTCCCAGGATGCCAGGGGACCAGCAGCATTGTCCAACCCTGGAGATGTGAATCAACCAATCAGATCACACGCGCCCCAGGATGCCCGAGCACAGCGCACGTTGTACAACCCACGTGATTTGGCCCAGCCAATCAACTCCTCTGGCGCTACATGCAATTCTATGCATATGGCTTCAAGTGAGTTCTCCAATTTAGACAAGCCAATCACGCCTGACAACACTATGGAAGTTGACTCAGCCAATATATTGATAAATGATTGCAATTTAGCTGAGCCAATCACATCTGACAATGCAATGGAGGTTGACTCACCAAATGTGTTGATAAATAAATGTAATTTGTATGAGCCAATCAAACCCCTTGACGCCATGGAAACTGACACACCTGATGTATTGCCCAATAATTACAATTTGGATGGGCCAATCAGACCTGGCGCAGCTGGCGCACAGTCTAATTGCTCTGACCAAGCTGGTTGTCCTACCCATGGCCAGCCAATCAAACCCTGCGATACCAAGACATCCAATGTACCCAATTTATTTCACCGTTATTGCAATACAGACAAGCCAATCAGATTTGGCTCTGCTGGTGCAAATTTAATGCATACTATTCCGAGTGAATTGTTCAGGTATAAAAGGAATCCCAACTGGCCAAACCAGTTTTCATCTGACTCTCCTGAGCCTATGGATACTTTCCACATGCCACCAGAATGGTTTGGCCCATTCTGGGTGGCAATCAACCAGCCTAAATCAGAGAGTAAGTCCCAGGTAACCTCGGATGCAAAACAACCCCCTCCCAAGTCTGGCAGGAAGCATTGCAACCCCAACCAATCAGATGGACCAAAGGAGAGACCTGGCCTCTCAGCTGTGAAGATCCTGCGCCAGCTGATGATGACCATCTCCCTCGAAGACCTGTGTATGGAAAGTCCCAAGTTTTGCCAGAAGATGCACCAGGCCATATCTGCGCTACGCCCTGGGAAATATGAAGCCCTCTTCCTGACGGGCACAGGCGCCCCAAGAACCACAGGTACTGTAAACGGCGTACACACTTCTATAATCTTGGACGGTGGCGCGCATAGCAACATCATCTCCAAGATGTTCTTGGAATCCCTGCCTTGGCCTGAGGTAACTTCTTCTGACGTCAGCTTCATCCTTGCTGATGGGAGCTGCACTACTGCTCTTGGCAAAGCCATCAAATTGCGCTTGTGGTTGGGTGGTGTCTTCAGTACCATTGAGGCTGTCATCTTTGACCACAACCAGTATACCCTGCTCCTCGGCCGCAAAACTATGAGCAACCTGAGCGTAACCAGCTGGTTTGCGGAAAAAAGATGGCCACTTGAGCACAATAATGAATTAATTGATCTCACGGTAACATTTGACAGTCCTACTGGCCCTTCCTTCCTCTGCAAACCTTTAGCCGCCCAGATTAAGGACAACACCTAGTTGAACAATGTCCAACAAGACCAGCTCCGCAAGGTGATTTCTGCGTATGGCTCACACATTATCTCAGACTACAACAACCTGCCCAAAGCACCAGAATTCTGCCATGAGATTGACACTGGTAACGCCAAGCCTGTAGCTTCCCAATTCTACCGCCTTCCCCAGTCCAAGGAGGAGTTTGTGCGCACCAAAATCCTCAAACTGTTGAAGCAAGGCATGATCCATCCCAGCAAGTCTCCATGGGCTTCCCTCATTGTAGTTGTACCCAAGAAAGGCAATAAACTCTGCATGTGCATCAACTACATCCCGCTGAATAAGGTGACTATATCTGACCATTATCCCCTGCCCCACATCTCAGATATCTTGGCCTCCTTTGGTGATTCACAGTGGTTCTCAAATATTGATTTTTTCAGCGGGTTCCACCAGATCCTTGTGGAGGAAGCCAACCAGCCAAAGACTGCCTTTGTCACAAAATGGGGACAGTATGAGTACATCTGCATGCCTTTTGGTTTGAAAGACGCCCCTTGAACCTTCCAGCGCATTATGAATGGGGTATTTGAAGTTCTTATTGGTGACTTTGTTACTGTCTATTTAGATGATATAACCATCTACTCCAAAACATTTGACAAGCACCTGCAACACCTCAAGCTATGCCTGTACTGTATCAAGAGCGCCAACCTGAGTGTGAATGCCAAGAAGTCCATCCTGGCTGTTCAGAAACTCAAACTCCTGGGACACATGGTTGATGCCTTTGGAAAACACCCTGACCCTGACAAGTGCGACACAATCACAAACTGGCCCACACCCACCAACGCCAACCAGGTGTCATCCTTCCTTGGGTTGGTAGGGTACTACCATCAGTTCATTGAAGACTACAGTGAGTTAGCCGCCCCTCTCTTCAATCTGACACACAAGAAGAAGCTGTTCAAGTGGGGACCCCCTGAAGATGACGCTTTCAAGGCTCTTAAGGCTGCCATCACTTCTGATGCAGTTCTCGCTTACCCCAATTTCACCCGCAAGTTCCACATCTTTTTGAACGCCTGCACCAATGCAGTGGGCGCAGTAATATGCCAGGAAATAAACAATGTTTTTAGACCCATCAAGTTTATGTCTAAAAAGTTTATACCTGCCAAGTACAACTATGCTATATATGACAAGGAAGTCCAGGCCGTAATCAAGGCTCTCAAGAAGTTTTGCTATTATGTGCTTGTCCATCCTCTCATCATCTATACTGATAACTGGGCGGTCAAGTTCATCACTGATGCATCCCTCCCTTGCAGTTGTTGCATGCACTGGCTCTTGGAACTTATGGAGTATGACTTCAAGATTGTACATATTCCCGGGAAGCTGAACTCCATTGCTGATGGCTTGTCACGCCAGTTCTGTTTGTTGGTCAAAAACTTGACTTATGAAACCTCTCTGGCTCAGTTCAGGGACATGGCCCGCCTGTGCACATCACTTGTCACTGAAGCTGATCTACGCAAGTTCTTTGTCTACTCAACCAAGTACACTGTGATAGGCAACACATTGTTTAAAAAGACAGATAATGGGCTCTGGGTGATCCCACCCAAGGAGGACAGAGAGAGTATCTTGATGGAAGCACACAATGGCGCTGGTCACTTTGGCCGGGATGCTACCCTAGCGCGCCTCAAGGAGACCTACTGGTGGCCAGGGATGTCTACAGATACCTATAACCACACCCGCAGCTGCATGAATTGCCAACGGTTCAGTAAGAAGATTGTGCACACCAAGCCCGTGGAACCTATTGTAGTTGACAAGATATTTGAACTTTTGGGTATTGACTTTGTTGGGCCCCTACCTCCTTCAAAATCTGGAAAAACTTACATCCTGGTTGCTACTGAGTACCTCTCCCGTTGGCCTGTTGCTCAGGCTTGCAGCAATAACTCTTCCATGACTGCAGCATCCTTCATCTACAACAGCATTGTGACCTAGTTTGGCCCTCAAGCTACATTTTTATCTGATCAAGGATCCCACTTCAGAAATTGCATGGTAGCCAACTTGACAAACAAGGTGAACACTGTCCACAAGTTCTCCACTGCATACAACCCTTGTTGTAACAACCTAACTGAGAGATTCAATCACACATTGGTAGAATGCCTTGAGAAGACCACCAAGTTCCAGCCATCTACTTGGGAAGCCATGTTACCCTCAGTCCTCTGAAACTATTGCACCAAGGTCCACAACACCATCAAGATGACACCATTTGAAGCCATAATTGGAACTAAACCCAACCAAACCCGCGTCCTCAAGAAGGTGAACCAGCACTGGGACTCAAAAGACTGCAAGCAAACCCACCACCAAGCCAAGAAGAACCTATCTGCCACTGCCACTAAGATCACAGCAGCTTAACGAGAGATCAATCACCACGTACCCAAGTTCAAGATTGGCCAGCAAGTCTTAAAATTCAATAGCGCCTTGAACACCACCCGCTCTAAGAAGTTCAAAGTTAAATGGAAGGGTCCTTACACCATTTATGCCATTGGAAAACATCACAGCTACTACCTTGAGAACACTGCAGGATTCCAATACCCCCTCCCTGTCAGCGGCAGCTGCTTGAAGGCATACCAAGCTTAGAATGAAAGAGGAAGTGTTGCAGTGAACGCATTTGAACAACCATTATTTGAAATCCGCAGATCCCCAAATTTCCTTTTAAATAGTTGAACCATGCAAATAAAGCTTTATCTCTTGGTTGATTAATTATTACCAATTTTACATATTTGTTGTTCACCACAACACCACAACAACTCCACTGATGTTCTTTTGGGATGAAGCTGTGTCAAGCAAGGTCTACTCTGAACAATATGCAGCCACTTGGATCAGGTGATGCATCCAATTGGAATATTCTATTATTTCAAATAAATAATAAGAATTTCAAAATGTCCAAGCCAACCATCTCCTTCTTTAAACTAATATTTTATATTTATAGTTTAAACTGTATCACTTTAAATTGGCCAAGCTCTCATTTCATCATCAATTTTATTGTCAGCCTAGAGCATAACCATCCAATCATATAAAACAATCTAAAACAATTGCTGCTTCTCTTCCAGTTTTAATCCACCCGTTCTAGAGTCAGGTAATCTAGAAAGATAAGCCACTTTGATATGGTTGAATAGGGTTAGCCACTAATTTAAAATGCAAGTAATCAAATACAAATTTAAGTAAAAATCAATTCAGTCAAATCCCTTACGGCTTGAGCCCACTTGAGGTGACATTACAGACAGACTCACTTTTATATATATTAATAGATAGGTTTATTTGGAATTCTTGGGTTAAAGGTTCCTAGAAACTGGATATCTATGTCTAATAAAAGAACTGAATATGGATGATTAGTTAGGTTAGGCTAACTAAAAGAATTGAGGCAATATTGGCCAAATCAATCTTGGAGACTAGGCGTCTCAAAAATGGGTTGATTAATCAGGAAGATTAATTAATAAATATGTGATATAATTAATGAGGATTTAATTATATTAAAATGGCCTTGACTTTGTCAAGAAGTTTGGCTAAGGTTAACCATGGGAAAACCCCCAGAATTAGGGTTAAAAGCGCCGCCTAATAAATTTGAGAGACACCACTATCAAATTTTCTCAGGCACTGAGGCGCTGGGGCGCCGCCTGGGGAAATTGCTGGGCGCCGCGGTGGCGCCTGGTTTGAGTTTCAAAGCAGTTTAATGGGGTTTAAGGCAAAAAACCATTAAATGCAAAAATAACTAAATAAAGGCAAGGATGCCTAGGAATTCAGGTTTGATCAGCTGGTTCCCAGTTAGAACACTGAAAGCTGAGTTTAGGATGTGTAATCCACAGGGTTTTGGAGCTGGGGAAGCTCCATGCCAAATTGGTACATTGGGTTGAATGGAGTCAGGTGACTTCTGCCCATTGTAGGTCAATTATCATAGGTTGAGAATTGTTGGGGATCTTTCAGGCAAAGATCTACATGGATGACTTGAATGTCATAGACCACATGACGCAAATTATTGGTTGATTCAGGAACCAGAGGGGTTTTCAGCTGTGTATGCCCCAAATGATATATAAGCAAAAATAGTTAAACATTAATAAAAGATATTCATTGTTAGTTTTGACGCTTTCCCCTCACCTATTTTTCAATTGTCATGCCTTCTTTGTTAAAATTTGAGAGAGCCAAGTTTGGGGTCCTTTGTGTGGAAACTGCTGCCGCAAGAAAGGAGGTTCCTACAAGTACATTGGAAGAAGCTTGGACCAGCCCGGAGGTCACTAAGGCTGTTCCTGCCAAATATTTAGTAGAAGTAAAGGCTGTATTTGAAGAGCTGTATTCCAATTACTTTGCAAAGGAAGGGACTCCTGCTCAAGGGAACCAAATTTATGCTTGGGATGCTTGGAACTTGTTGGTAGGATGAGATGAAATCTTGCAACAAGTAAAAGAGATGGCAAATTGTGAAATTGAGGCGTTGAGAGCCCAAGAAGAAAAAAGCGTTGAAATCATGGCTCGTTGGCAGGATGAAAATAAAGTGTTATCCAATAAAATTGCCTCCCTGGAGGCAAAGCTCCTTGAAACTTTGTCCCAGGAAGGTGACAGCAATAAGAGTCAAGGGCAGGATAATGGCAGGATGGACTGGTTAGGCCTGGATCCGTCACAAGGATGTTACATTCAGACAGTTGCCTTAAATTCTGTTTTTTTGTATGGATAGGTTTACAAAATTCTCTATTTTAAGACTTCTTGGATAAACTTAGTATCTGTATAAAATAGGGTCAGGAATATATTTTGACAATTTTTTCTGTCAACTGATTTTTAGTCAAATTTTATCCAACTATAATTTTCTTCATATATAAAATTTTAACTTTACAATAAATCAAAATACAAAACAAAGAAAGTCTTTCCTATAAAAGTTATTATTTGAAACTTTTAATGTTCTTATTTTATCTTCTAGCAGTCAAATTTAATTAGCTTTTAAAAAGTTAAATAATGAAAATTAAACCTGTTAAATACAAAAAATGAAATTAAAAATAATTAAATGTGTGAAGCACAGGCTTTAGTAGTAAATAGATTATCTTTAATTTTTGAATAATTGTAAAGTTAAAAAATCACTTAGGAAGAAAAAGATGGTTGGATCAAGTTTGACAGAAAACCAGTTGACAGAAAAACAAGTGACATATATCTTCCTGCTTCATAAATAGGTGACATAATCCCAAAAATTAATTAGGACACACTTGTCAGATTCTTGCGCAATGTAGCAAGAAGCAGATGACTTCAATAAATATTTAGCCAGCTCTTTGAAAGAACTGAAATGTATGTTAATCTGGAGAAGACAACTGCTATTGTTTGCTAATTTTAAAAAATGGCTGCAACCTGTGACTGTACTACAGTCACAATGGGCTGTGGTTTCACAAAGAGTTTGAATTGTGATGAATTTCATAGGTTGAAATTAAAAACAATAGGATTGGCCTTGGAGAGATTTTACAGCATAGTAATGGATTACCCAGGAATCAATTAGGCTGTACTAATTGAGGGCCAAAATGAATAATCTGAACAGTTCAGATTATGAGGCTAGGTGTCTCAAACACAATTTATTAACTGGGAAGGTTAATTAATTGATACTCTGGAGTATGATTGATGAGGATTTAATCATAGGGCTAAAATGGACTTGACTGTGTCAAGTAAAGACTTGTTGTCTTCAAACACAATTTATTAACTGGGAAGGTTAATTAATATATGCTGGGAATATAATTAATGAGAAATTAATTATATTGTTTAATTGCCTTGACTGTTTCAAGACGTTTGGTTAAGGTTAGCCAAAAGTAAACCCCCAAATTGTGGTTTAAAAGCGCTGTTTTGGCAAATTAATTAGGTTAGAAGCGCTGTCGCGCCGCCTAATTGATTTGTAAAGCACCACCCAGTGAACGTTTCAGGCGCTGCCTGGTAAAGTTCCTGGGCGCCACAGTGGCGCCTGGTTCAAGTTTTGAAGCATTTTAATGGGTTTTAAGGCAAAAAACCATTAAATGCAAAAATAACTAAATATAGACAATGGTGTCTATACATTCAGGATTGATCAGCTGGTTCCCAGTTGGAACAAGGATAGCTTGGATCAGGAAGACATATATTCCACAGGGTTTTGGCGTCAGAAGTCCGGAATGCTTCAAGACAAAGCAATACATTTCCACAGAAGGAATCAGGTAATTCTGGAATGTATTATGGCACATTTTTATAGGTTAAGGGTGTGAAGATCTTTTTGGTAAAGATCTGGATTGGATGCCGCCATTATGTCATAAACCATGTGATAGAAATCCAGGTATGATTCTGGAACCAGAGGGGTTTTCAGCCAAATGTACCCCAATTGGTATATAATGAAAACATGATAATAATTAATAAAAAATGATACTTATGTGTGACAATGGTCACTTCCCCCTCAATCTTTTTATGCTTTGTGTTTTTGGCTTTTAACTGAAATAAGACTACCATGGAATGAAAGAGACAGTCTGCAGCTAAGAATATGGAAAAAAGTGGAAGTGATCACCAGATGGCAAAAAGTTTAACACTAAGATTGCTTGCCCGGAATCCAAGCTCATCAAAGCTTACATAAAGGATTCACTGTCAATCTGTAAAATAGTCAGAACGGGATAATGAAAAGGCAAGCATGAATTTCCTGGATCTGTCACACAACCTAAACACAGAATCTACTAGACTGGGATGTGGTGTCAGTGAATAGCTTTTAAATTGAGGTTAAATCACTTACAATTAAAAAGGATCACACTCAAAAGAATTGACCTAGAGCAAGATAACAATAAGTTTATTGATATTTTTTTAGGAATTTAAACCCTTATGTGGCTTCTGTGATCTCAAAGAGTATCTTGATGTATCCACAATTTTTCTTGCAGCTTGAATCAGAGTATTTGACACCTTTGAGGAACCAAGCGCCTTTGTATTGCTTTGAAGTGGAGCTGATTTTTCCAAAATAGTTTTGGAAGAAACTACTTTATCTGTAGTTCTAGATCAAGGGAGGCTCAGTTCATCTGGCTCAGTCATGGAAGATCATTTCAACTTATTTGCAAAGTCAAGAGGTTTATCCAAAGACTTGGAATGTATCAACTCTCTGACAACACTAATTAATAAGATTAACATAATATTGACCAATTCAATATTGGAGACTAGGGGTGTCAGGGCTTCATTGAGTAGAAAATAATTTTACTAGATGATGGGGGCAACTTTCAGCATTTAAACTGTCTGCATGTTGACATTTTGTTGACAAGTAGAAAATTCAACTTTAATTTGACACTTAGGCTGAAGCCTACTAACCAATTGCTAAATAAAGTATTTTTTATATTATATAATAACGGTAGAATTGATATTCAACAAGAAAAAAAGCCAATGTTGACATCAATTAAGAATAGACTTAATTTTTATTAAAAAATAAGAAGAAAATTACTATTAAAAATATCAAATTATTATACTTTTAAGTCTAGGTTGACTTCAAAAATGAGACTACACAATGTTGACATAAATTGACAGTTAAATATATTTATTAATAAAATAATATATAATCTGGAATATATTCACTTATAATAAGTTATTTATATTTGGCCCTTTGTTTCATAGTTTTTTACATATTGTGGGTAAGAATTTCAAGCTTTGCTGTATATGATATTAGTGGTTTATTATAGCTTTGAAACCATTGGACATGTTTGGGTTAACTCCCAAATATTAAATTAAGCTAGATTTTATATTGTCAGAAAATCCTGATCTATCAGGGTTGACTGATCTATATTCTCATTACTAGGACTATGGGCTAATATTAAACAGGTCACTACCAGCTATGAGACATCTATTCTGAATGATGGTGAAACTATATCAAGTTAATTCTAGAATCCCTATTTGGAAGATACCTGAGACATTCAGGGTTGAAAGTCATTGGCTGATTAAGAAGTTCAAATAATTAAGGTGGGATACACTATCTAGAAAGACACAATCTAGAAAACGTTATCTAGAAACCCTATGCCAAATTTCTGGCAGAACTGTGTCAAATAACTTAAAAATTTAAAAAAAATCAGAATAGTAAGAAAAACATGGCTAGAATCAAAAAAATCCAAAGATTTCAAATCTGCAATAATAATGTGGGATCATCTAGTACCAACTTTAGTGTGCAAATCTCCAGAGTCAACACACCCTAAAACTGTGATATTTCCATATTGAAATTTGATCATATGTTTGTATCAATTTACTAAAAATTAAGTGAAAATTAAATGTTTGGAAGTAAAGTATTTAATGGAAGAGTAACTTGATCAGGCTTCAGTCCCAAAAGTCTTTGCAATGCCTTTAAGATGGGTAAGGCAGCCTTCTCCAGTGTAATAGGTCAAAAACTTCTTGGTAACACTTGAAAACTTGACCTGCTGATCTGCATGCTTGGATAAAACAGCTTTGCTTTTGATGGCCTGAGGGTAAAGCTGGACCCCATGGATATACCAGATCTTCAGCTTTTTGATAATCACAATGAATCTGGGCTTCTTTATCTTAACCAGACAAGAAAATTGATTGTACCAACCTTCAAGTGATGAGGTGGTCTTAGTTACACTGTCCTTAACCTGATTATTGCAGTTCCAGTTAATGGAGACACTACCCTTGCATATATAAAATCATTAATGAAGCATTTTAAAGCTGAAAACCAAATATTACAGATCCTTTTATGATAAGGAACAAAATCAGTATATCAAAAGTGGTTTTTAATGGCTGTGTTACAGGGAGATAGTAATATCAAAGTGGCATTAATTTGAGTTGATTTATTATATGTGGTCATAAATTAATTTCAAACTTTATTCCCAGTTAATAAGAGAAAGGCTTGGATTTATCACATAAAAGTATAATTTATTATTTGATTCCAGATGCCGTCTTTCTAGATGCTGTATTTCTAGATGGCGTATTTTAGGATATTTATTAAGTGTTTTTATATTCAAAAAATCTTATTTGGATAACACTCTTTTTATTTCAATTTGTGATAGCATTTTCTAGATGCCATTTTTCTAGATGGCGTATTGGAAACCAATATGTAAAAATAACTATTTAATAAGTTTTTTAATTTTTTTTAATTTTGCCAATGTAAATTCTGACCCTATTGCAAATTTTTTCTAGATGGTGTTTTCTAGATGTTGTATTTCACCATAATTAAGTGTAAACCATTTGGGATTACTGAAGCAAACACACATCCACCAGATGGAATAAGATGGAGTATTACAACAACTGTTTCACCCAGAAATGGGACAGAGGACTACCCATGTGTAGTTTAAATTATGCTAAGCACAAGACAGGACCCCGCCCAATGGATGTCAACTTGGTTGACTTCAACTAAGTCAAGGAGTATCCATGCTTAAGAGAAGAAATTAACAGCCTAGAATATTACCTCATTCTAAGACCGCTATTCAGGTTTATAATCTAACTCTGGGGGTTAAAACTAGTAGCTTGAGGATGATAGACTAGCTAATAAGAGTTATCAGCAGCTAGATGCTAGTCTGGCCACTACTTTTACTCTATATAAAGTCCTTCTAAGATCAATTGGAAGGTAGACAATTAACAAACCATCAACATTACTACCCATCAAATAGTAGTAGTGTCAAGGATCCAATAAAAGCTTATTATTGATACTTTCAAGATCCTGTCAACCCACCTACGCCCAAAGCTGTCAGTGTCACATCTATCAACCACAGGACCTTCCCTATTATCTGGCTCCAGCAACAATGGAACTCTGCCAGTTGCTGCAATCACCACCACACCAATTGGAAGCACATCTGTCTTCATACAGATCCTCCAATATCAACATGTATAATTATTCTAATAAAAACAATCCTTCTTTTTTAAGAACCCAAAATATTGACATACATGTTAAAACTAGGATTTATATAGTATCATTTAATGTCTCCACAAAGAAAAAACAACATGAAAGTAAAACCAAGACAAAGAGAATAAGTTAAGAAAACACAAAAACATAATTTAACCGAGATTTAATAGTGGCTCCACTATAAAAGAAGGCCAACAATGGCAAAGTCCACAACTTTGTTAGGTTAATAAGATAAAGACATGGATTAAAATTTTAATATTACATAATGGTATTATTAGAACCCCAAAAACTTCTCATAATTTTAAAACTACTTATTATAATATGTAGTACTTAGTTTTTAAAAATCATATGACTATAACTTTATTATAGCCAAAAACCAAAACAGCCTATTTAAGAACAGATTTCAAGCCTGATCTTAATTTAACTAATATTTCTATGTTTTTTACATAGTTATTCACCTCAAATATATTGACTTTCTACAAGTTGACTGTCAGGATTAAGACAACATTTTAGGCTGACTTTCAAAATTCATAATTTTGCTCTATGTCAACACTTAGAATTCCAACACTAAACATTTAAATGTAGTGTTGCCCAACTTTTATTAATAAAAAGCCTCAAATACTGCATACCATATAAATGGCAACTGTGGTGAAATTGACTCCCTGGTGATTGACTATTAAGTAAAGTGAGAATTCCGCTTTTTTCCTGATCAACAACTGGAAATAGACACTTTTTTAATTAACAGATCTTGATGTACTGAAAATTTTTAATGTAAAAAGTTAAGCTATAAAGCTATGATATACTAAAGTGACACCAGAAATTTTAAAAATGCAATAAAAACTATACATTAATTAATAAGAATAAGTAGAAGTAAGCAATTATTCTCATTTTACTATGTAATTTATACTCTTCATTATAAAAACATTTTTAATTACCATAAAAATTAAAATTCCAATAAGATAAAAAGAAACATAAACACAATAATATAAGTTATGTAAAATAAAGAAATAAATATATTTATTTGATATACTTTATATAAGCACAACTGTGAATATCTTATGTTTTACTAGTAAATTAACAAAAATTGAGATATTTCATTCACTTTCAACTATAACTATTCATATCAAACTTACCATATATACATAAAATAATTAGTACTATCTAATTAAATTAAAAAACAGAAAAGTTAAAAAAACTAAATGATCAAAACTAAAATTTAAAAATTAAAGTTGAAAAGTTAAAAGTAAAAATTAAAAATCATATAATCAAGCAAGTTTACTCCTCCCCCTTTTGCCCTTCTTCAATTTAGCCCCTTCCAAGAGGGCAGTTGCAATGTGCTCAAACTTCTGCTTGTTATTAAAGCCTTGTATTTATGCTTGGCCACATTCTGGATGGCCTTGGTGAAGAGGAAGGACTTTGTGGAGGGCTTGATGGGAGGACACGGCCGACTAGATCCCTGAGCTTGGAGATGGTCTTTTCCTGTTTGTGCTGGAGGAGGGAAATGAACTTATTGAACTTTGGATAGAGCCCAAAGTTAGCCTTAAGATGCTTATGGTAAGTCTCAAGTGCCAAAGTTGTCTCCAGCTCACCATTCACCACAGCCCGGTACACATTCCAGCTGGCCTTGGCTTGGGCCTTACCTCATATCTGAGTTAAAACTTCCCAATCAACTGGGGCTCAAAGTACTCAAGGAAAAGCTTGAGCTCTGGATGCTTTGCTACAAAGAGATCTGTTGAGAGAACCTCAAACCCCTGCACAGTATGCTCTGGCTTTAAAAAAGCCAATGCACTAAATTGTGCCGGCACAAATTTGCAGGTGTTCAATGTATTTCTCTGGCTCAATCTATTAAGCTTGACATGGGCAGGCAAATTGCAAGTAACTGCTTGGCAGAAGTGGAAGTGGTAACCCTTTACCTTCCTGCCAAACAGCTGTTTAAATGCATTGAACTGAGCAGGCTTGAAGTCCATAATGCATATGTGAGGCCCCATAGCTCTCAGCCTTACCTTTTCTTCCAAGTCCAAGGTGGCCTGGTCTTTGTCAGTGTCAGGAGGGTTGGCGCAGGTGTGGGAGGTGTCTTCTTGGCATTGTCATTGGGGGGAAGAAGGGAAAGCTCTTTGCAGAAGATAGATAAAGCAAGGGTGTAGATGGCTTTGGTGGCCCCAAGAAGAAGGAAGAACACAAGTGGAATCATCTGGATGTCTATCTGGGCATGGATAATCCAGAGCTGGTAGAACATCCAGGGGAAAGTGGCAAAGATACCATCAACTAGCCAGATTGATGCCTTTTTTAACTCCATCAGGTTATGCTGAGTTGAGTAGCATATTATGTGGTCCTTGAAGCTTGGGTCGTCATTGTGGATCAGGAAGCACTCCTCATTTGGAAGCTGCTTAAGCTAATGGGTGAGCATGAGCTCAGAGAGGACGTCCAAGGCCTTGAAGGGAGGAGGATTGGCAGCAATTTGTTTATTGCTGATAAAATTAACCAGCTGTTCCTGTGTGGGCACCAACTTGAGATAGTTGGGCTTCAGGTGCTGGAGGGCCTTGATAGCCAGATTGGAAGCACAGATGTTGGCAGAGATGGGAATGACTTGCACAAGGTACCACTTGAGCATCTGTGTGATTAAGTGATTAGGGGGCTCACAAGAGTGCTCCTTCTTCTCTGCAGTTACTTGCTCCTAACCCTCAGTGTTTAGCCGGCCCCGCAAGTCTTATCCTCAAAGACAAAGTGTTTGCTCTTGGTTTGGCACTTTTGATTGTTATATTAAAAATGTAGTTATCATCTATGTAGCCAGGACCGCCCTTTACAGACATAATTGGGGAAACTGGGGGAAGCGCTTGGGGACTTCAAACTCTCTGTCCACATTACAGATATTGTGGATGGCCAGTGGATCCCAAGCCACATGAACAGAAGCTTTGAACTTATTGGAGTACTCCTCTGGCTCATCTTGGGGATCAGATGAGGGGGGAGGGGGGAGGAGTGAGAGGAGATGGGGTGGGGGAGATGAAGCTGGAGACTTTGCCTTTGCAGGCATCTTGGCACGCTTGGGGGTTGAGGCAGGTTCTTTTGAGTCCTTGGAGGCTTGGCACTTGGTAGGCTTGTTGGATTTAGATAATCTTGGCTAAAGAAAAGTTTAGTTTTTTAAATAAAATGATTGAGAAGATATGTAAAACACAAAGAAGTAAAGCAAAGTAAGAAAATAAATAAAAAGTATGCAAATAAAGTCTTATTTATCAAGAAAGGGGTATAAAAAAGCAAATGAAAGCAAAATAGAAACGCAAAATATAGATATAAATTTTAATTAAATAGAAAATAAGTGATACTTGATGAAGCCTCAAAGATGTTAGGTTCAGCATAACATCTTAGTGCTAAATCAATGTAAAAGTATAATTAAAAATCAAAAAATATATATAATTATGTGGGGAGTAGCAGAGAAAGTAGTAGATTATAATTGCAAAAAAAGTTACTATGTAGAAATTTTTATTGGGGGTTAACATTCAAAACTTAGTAAAGTGTTGAGTTTGGCACTATTAATCAGCTGGAAAACCCCTAATTCTCACTGTTGAGTGAAAAAGCTGAATTCTCACTGTCAAGTTCTCAGAGTCAAGAAAAAAATCAAAGTTATCTTTTTTACATATAAAACTTGCTTAATTTAAAAACAGGTTCAAAAGTTAATCCAAAAGCAAGGCAGTTGCATATGCCCAAAAAATTGAAAAAATAAACATAAATTTAAAAAGTAAATGCATGGAAATATGTTTATTAGTGATTATAGTGTGCAGGAAGGAGCTGGGAGTGTTTTATTTACCATTGTGTGTTAAAACGTTAAGAAGTTCTCTTCACTAGTCCCCCAGTGAAAGTGTTGAGTGGCACTCATAGTGTGTCACTTATTAACTTAGCTTGATTTTGAGCCTTTAATTAGTTAAATCCAAAACCAATCATGTGGTAAGTGGATAGTGTCAAACAGAGGGGGAGTCAAGTTTCTGTTTTTTTATAAATTACATATGAAATCTATTAATAAGTTGGGCTTAATTTATGTGGCACCACTTGATCTACAAACCCAGAATAGACATAATGCAACATAAGTGGGGTAGTTGATAAATATTTAGACCACTAAATCCAGTATAGTGGTATGTGGGAGCTTAATCAACAACTATAGACACTAATAATAAAAATATACTTATAAATAATAAAATTTATATAAGCGCATATGTGTTGTATTAATAAAATTAGGATTTGGCTTAAAAAGTGCCAGACTGGCCACTTTTTATTTTAGAGTGTCAAACACAAGTGATTTTAATTTTCATTAGTAAAATTACTTATAAATTGACCCTTAAATTGGTCTTTCAGCTAACAGATTTATTAAAAAGAGTCAAATTATGGTGTTTTAATATCAGATTTTGGTTTCAAACCACTAAATTACTAGTAGAAATTAGCTTAAAATTGGTTAGCCAAAAATAATATTAGATTCCCAAATGTGGCAGTTGATTTCATCAAAGTTGCCCTTTAAATGGGGACATCCCAGTAGAGGTGTGGTCCTTGCTGTTGTAGGCAAACTTGGCCACAGGGAGCATCTTTGCCCAATTGTATTGGTCAGCATTGGCATAGCATTGAAGATATTGCTCAAAGATTTGATTCAATCTCTTGGTTTGGCTGTTGGTCTGTGGGTGATAGGAGCTAGATACACAGTGTTTGATTCCTAAATACTTCATCACCTGGGTTCAATAGTTGTAGATGAATTGGGGTCCTCTGTCTGTGATGATCTCTTCAGGTGTTTTGTGATAGGTGAGGATTTGATTGTGGAAGTATTGTGCTGTTTCTGCTGCTGTGCAATGAGTGATGGTTGAGACAAAATAGGCCATTTTTGTGAATCAGTCTGCCATGTCCAGTATCACATTGAAGGAGAAAAATAGCGGCAGTTTCACAATGTAGTCCATTAAGAAAGATCTACAGGGCTATTAGGTATATCCAGGGTTCTTAGCAGTCCTTCAGGTTTTTTCTTCAAGTTTTGGTCTGTCCACAAGTCTCACATCCTTTTAGGTACCCACTTACTTCTTGATCCATCTTAGGCCATGCAAAGTTTCTTTTGATACTCTGGAGGGTCTTGAGTCTCCCTGGGTGTCCAGACATTATGGAATTATGATAGTCTCTCAAGATGTTGGTTCTGATGTCTCCTTCAGGTACAAAAATCCTGTTGTGGAGCATTAGCGTCATTCCCTTTAACAAGTAGCCTTTTCTGTAGTGGGCGCTATCCAGGGACTTGAAGAGGTCAGAGATCATAGTCTTGGTGAATTCATCAAGGGATTGTGCTTTCAACACCTCTGGATTGCTGGCTCTGATCTTCATAGCTCTCATGTGAATGCCTAAGCTCACTGGGTCCAAAAAGGCTTGGGTGTTGTGGTCCCAAGTTTCAATGTGGGTTGGCACCAAGTCAGCTCTTCTACTTAGCGCTTTGGGGACTGCATTGACTCTTCTGGGTTTATAATCAATAGTGGGAACGTAATTGTCTAGTTTTAGTGCCCATCTGGCCTGTCTCTGGTTCAGCTTTCTAGGTTTAAAAAAGTAGATCAGGTTTTTATGGTCTGTCAGGACTTTTAATGGATATTTGGCGCCACATAGGTATTAACAGCAATGTTTCAGGGTCTTTATTATAGCTAGCGTCTCTTTGTTATATATTGGGTAGTTCTCTTCAGCAGATAGCATCTTATTGGAGTAATATGCTACAGGATGTAGCATACTATCCCCTCCTTCCTGAAGAAGGACCCCACCCACCGCAAAATTTGAGGCATCAGTCTCAAGGAAAAATAGTTTGGGGGGTTGGGCATGGCCAGGACAGGTGCAGAGGTGAACAAAAGTTTCAAAGCCTCAAATGCAGACGTGCACTTGTCAGTCCAAGTGAAAATGACCTTGTCAGAGCAAAGTTTGGTCAGCAGTAAGGTAATGAGAGAACTTTTTATGAAATTCCTGCAGTAATTAGTCAGTCCTAGGAAGCTCCTAACATTTTTTCAGCATGTGAGCATGAGACAGCTGGTTACTGAATCCACTTTATCCTGAGCCATTGCAAAACCACTATTCTTGTCTATATAGCCCAGGAACTCCACCTCATATTGGAAGAACTCACACTTTTTGAGCATGGCGTGGAGGTTGGCTTGGGAAAGTTTCTCAAGGATCAGTTCCAGATGGCACAAGTGTTCCCCCTGAGTTTTGCTATATATTAGGATATTGTCCAGATAGGTAACACAGAGCTGTTTGAGATACCCCCAGTACAGTGTTGATTTTCTGTTGAAAGGCGCTTGGTGCGTTGCATAACCCAAACAGCATCACCAGGTATTTGTAAAGACCATACCTGGGTTTAAAGGCTGTTTTGTACTCATTCCCTTCCTTGATGCGTATTTGGCTGAATGTATTGCAGGAGTTAATTTTTTAATAGACTTGGGCGCTTGTAAGCACATTGTATAGGTTGTTGATGTTTAGGATGGGGTATTGGGGTTCACAGTGATGTTGTTCAACTTCTGGTAGTTCACACAGGGTTGCAGTTTCCGTCTTTCTTTCCCACAAACAGCATTGGAGATAAACAGGGTGCCTTTGATACTCTGATGAATCCCTTCACGGTCATCCCCTCAAGGTAGGTGTGACAGTCCACATGTTTGGTGGTTTGCAGGTGGGGCTAATGTTGGCCAAGAAAAAGTTTGGTTGTTTTTTGCAGGTAGAGGCCTAGTAAGGAATGATGGCTACTAGGGACAGTAAAGTCTAGCTAGCAGGTGTAAAGACTAGTAGAGGAAGATGTTGCCTCCACCTAGCAGAAGATATTGACTGCTGTGGGCTAGAGTTCTTCACCTAGCATGAAAATGTGGCTGAAAAAGGATAAAGAATAAAATAGCAAGCAGGAAACTTTGTCTGTTTGAGGTGGAGAAGGTTTTGGACCCCTGGCAGGTAACGCAGGCTGCCAGGGAGGGGAAGAGCTCTGAAGGCTCTATGTACCCTGATACACTTACAGGAGGTCTGTGAGCAAGCATTCTACCTAACAGACTGGTAGGATGTCCTTGTTTATGACCCTATGGGAGTTTTTGGGGAGAACCCAAAGTGAGCATTGGAGGGTATAGATTTTCTGGGAGGTGTCACCAAGGCGGGTTGTTTGGGAAAGAAAGCTGCAGAACTTGGTGTGATCAGGCCTCTGGGAAGCAGAGCTGATTACTCTTCAACTGAAAGCCCAGACTTAATCATCTGGGTAATTAAAAACAACAACATGGGCTGTGAGGATCCATGGTTAGATGACCTAAGTGGAATGCCACTTGCGAGGGACCAGTCAAATTAAAGTTCAATGTAGACTCATGCCTGGGTTTACAGGTTTTGGTAACAGGGACTGAGATAAAGAACCAAGGTGATTCACGGAATCAGCAGAGAAGACTAGTGAGAGGAACTATTTGATCACAGAGAAGGCTAGTTGAAGGACTGTTGGTTCATATTGAAGTTTGGGCACCAAAATTGTTCATTGTGCAGGTGAAACCAAGATGCTTCCTAGTGAGAATAAGTGGAAGGGCTCAAAGATCATGATGCAGAAGTAGCTGGTCATGATAAAGGAGTAGCCAGAGGACTGATAGGCTGTTTAAAAACTGGAAAGGAGCTGTTCTGTGAACTAATATGTACTTTTTTTCTGGTTAAGCTGAAGAGCTGGAAGATGTGGTTAAAGAGCTGGTTAAAGAACCCAAAGATGATGGTGAAGAACTAGTAGTCTGGAGAAATGAGCTGAGATTTTGCTGAATTGATTTGCCAAAGTGGAAAAATGTAGAATTTTTGCCTTGGTTTAGTAGTAAAATCAAGAAGGAATGCAGATAGAAGTGTGGGTAAGATATTTGTTTATTAAGTTCCTAGGATAGCTAAAGGTATGTTGCTATGAGAGCTGGATACAAAGTTGTTTTAGTGGGACGTTTTCCTTGGATTTTACAAGATTTGTAGATATATGGGGAAAACGTTGAAGAGGTCCAGAAAAAACAGTTTAAATAGTACTCTACTATTTAAATGGGTTTAGGTTGAATGCAGGGAAGACTGGTGCCGGAATAATGGACTGGTTAATGCTTTGGTGCGCAAAGAGTTGATGCTTTGAGTGGTTTGAGCTGTGGAAATTATTTTCCTAGTTGGATCCCAGTGGAACTTCAGAAATGGTCTATTTCTGCGCTCTGAATTCATTGGTTGAGTTCTGGCAGGTGTCCTAATGAAAATGATTGGTTGGAAGCCAAAATCTTAAAGTATAAGCAAGGAAATAGTGAATTAATACTTTAAGCTTTTGAGAAAGTAAGTATGTAAGCTTAAGTTATTATAGAAAAGTGAGCGGCAATGGTTTAAGCTTCTGAAAAAAGCCATTTTGTAGGCAGAACCGTTGGGAAAAGGACACTATAAAAAAGTGGCTGGCTGGAAAGTTACAGGGTCTTTTTTGAGGTCTTTCCTGGGCCTTTTGAGTTTCTGACAAGAGGTTTTTGGAAGCTTTTTGATTGCCAGCAGGAGCTTATTTAGACTGATACAAGTGGAATACCAAGGCCACCAAAGATATATATAGAGCTGAAGCCCAAGATAAAGGAGCAGGAGCCCAAGAATAAGGACATGGATCTTAAGCGCAGCACAGGAGTCCAAGTTTAAGGTGCAGAAGTCCAAGACTAAAGTGAAAGAGTCATAGACCAAGTACAAGGAGTCCAAATTATTGTTGGAGGGCTCCAAGTATTGGCAAATACATATTGTTTTCTTGACCCCCTGGGCCATATACCAGAAGGTTTCTAAGGGGATCTTCCTTCTGAGAGTGAATAAAAGCCCATTTTGACCCCTATACATATCTCTGAGATACATTTTCCCTTACTAGAGAATGACAATCCCTTCCAGCTGGTCCCTGGCTACAATCCAGGACAGACTTTGGGGAATGGTGGACAGAAACCCCACAGTAGGTTTTGAGGGCAATCTTCTACTTGTGGTTACAGCTGTAGATCAATCCATGGCTGGGTTGTGTGTTTAGCAACAAGTCAATGGCACTGTTTTAGATGTAGTGTTCTGGGAGTTGGGCCGCTGTGTCCTCATCAAAATACATGGCCCATTTTTCTAGGGGAGCAGGGAGGGTTCCCACACTGGGTTCTATTTGGATGGTTATGAGTTTTTGGGTGGGTAATCCTTCTGGTTTAGTGCAAAATGGTACATTATTGTGGTTCCCATAGATTCCCAAGGTGGCAGTCTGTTTTTGGTAGTTAAGGATGAGGCCATGCTTGTCCAACCAGGAGTTTCCAAGAATGAGGGGATGCAATAACCCTTTCAGAAGGATGGGAGATAAGGGTTACATGTTATTTACTATAACTTGGGGCAGTTCTTGTTTGCATTTGTGTCCTTGGTGCTGTTTCCCATTATGATCTGTAGACAGTTATCTGATGCAGACAGGCCTAATTCTTGAGCTAGGTCAGCATCAATGAAGCTCTTGTCTGCTCCAGTGTCTATGAACGCCTTCAGTCTCTGGAGTGTTTATTTGACGTTGATTGATACTATGATAAACTTGTAAGACTGGGATGAAGCGTTTATTTGGACTAAAGAAACAGGGGTAGTGTTTTTCTTAGGGCAGGCTCTTGTCAAGTGCCCTGCTTTGTGGCAGTGGAAGCAGAATCCTTCTCTATAGTGTCTCTGGAGTTCCTCAGGGGTCATCCCCACTCTGTGGGACGTGGGGGTTTGGGTCTGGCAGTGCTGGGCAGTACTGGTGTTCTCTTGGTTCATGCTGAGGCCCTTGCATAGAGGGACCAGTTATTCTAAGCCAAAAGTGGGGGGTGTTTTAGCAGGTCCTTCATGGCTGGGTTCACTCCCTTTTGGAATATGATGGCTGCCAGTTTGCCCTCAAGTTGGGTGCAGGTTTTCAGTTTGAGGAATTTTTCAATATACACTTGGATGGTTAGAGAACCTTGTTGGATTTCTGGCAAGGAGTTCAGAGTGTAATATCTAGTGCTGCAATCTTCCCAGTGGCCATTAATTCTGCTTCAAAATTGGCATAGTTAAAGCAGAACTCCACGTCTTCTTCTGTGGCCTTGCTAAATCAGTCTAGGTCGTCTTCCAAGAGCATGGAGGCAACCCCAAATACCTTCTTGGTGTCACTGGAGTAGGATGGGGTGTTGTCTTGGAAGTGCAGGCAGAGGACTGGCATAGCGCGCCAAGCTTCTTTGAGGGTGAGCTTGCCCATCTGGGGCATCTCAACCTTAGTGACTGACTGGTTGAAAATAACATTTTTTACTTGGGAGGAAGGTAATTTGGGCTGGTTCTTGGTGCTGAGGCTTTTATTTAGGTTATCTGGGGCTACATTATTCCACACAAAAGAAATCACATTCTTGGTCAAATTAAAGGTGTAATGAGTGATTATCATAGCAAAAAAATACAATATGCCCCAAGAATAATCAAAATATTGGGGCTCAGGTTACCAGTTTAGAGTAGATTACCATAATGTCATAAATCCAACCTTGGGCAGCCAGCCTGCCGTTTTCAGGGAACACACAGGCTGCAGGTTTAGCAGGCAGGGCCTACCACAAGATTAAGGCTAACTTCATAAGGTATAACATGGAATTCCCTTCTCAGGACCACAGGCTGGCAGTCATGATTATTGTGTTCATCACCCCAGTGAGGGTAATATATGCAATCCCAAGCAGCTTGTTTGTGTAGTCAGTTGGGAGTTCAGGAGAGAAGGCAGGCATTGGCTTGGGGGTCACAGGGGGTTCCATATCAATTTGGTAGGCGGGTAAGAAGTTGAAGTTGTCTTTAAACAGTTTGATTTATGATAGGATCCAGGGACCTTGTTGGTTGTATCTAGTTGCAGATTTTATGTGGGCCAAGGGATATGGTTCATGGACCTTTTCTGGGGTATAATCTTTATACTCAGGCTTTAATGGATACTCTGTGTAATGAATGGGACCAAAAAAAACACCCGGTGGACAGGAATCTGCAGGCAGAAGGGCTGGATGGTCTTTTACTGAATTGATATATGGCAAAAATAAAATAAGGCAATAGTTGTGGAAGCCAATATGACATAACCTTTATTCAAAAATGGCAATAAAGTCTGAGCGCAGGATCTATGGGTCTATATAGTACCCCACTGCTAAACTTTACATTTCCAACTGGAGTTCATCATAGGGTTGGGAAATATGAGGTCAGGTGGCCAGGACACTCAGATTTGGAAGCAGAAAAATGGCTCTGCTACTGGGTGTTTTCTTATTAGTCAAAGCTTCAGAATATGTTGCTTGATTCTTCTGTTCTTGAGGTGTGGTCATGAGAGCGGGCTTCTGGCCTGCGTTTTCTTCTGGTGATGGCTCTTGATTAGCCACTAGCATAGACTTAACTCATGAAGCTAATGGTATGAATTTATTTGCCTCCATTAGGCAATTAATTTGATCTTTTGTTTTGCGCTTCTGTTTCCAGGGTTTGGCTGGTATTCTCATCTAGTGCATCATTCTTGGTCCCAGGAAAACGCAGCTGGCCCATGGGGATTCTGGGTCAGGGTTTGAATCCTGACTTTGGCCCTAGGTTTCAAGGGGAAGAAAATTGTTGATCCTGACAGGCTTGCCTAAAGGAGATTAAGACAAGGACTAATACTAGCCCTGCCAACAAGCACCAGCTGCCTTCAGTCTCCAGTCCAGAATGGGCAATACAATTGACCGGCTCAGGTGATGTAGTGAACATCAGCAGTAGAACAAAGAATCACCCCTTCTGTTTACCATAGAAGACCCAAACAGGATCCACAGCCCTCAAAACCCATAAGCCAAGATCCATGCCCTGCCATAAAATTATCCACAGGCCTGAAGTCCGCAAAAATCAAAGAAGCAAAATCACATGGTATAAAACCCCTGGCAGTATGAGGATGACCCTATTGTCATTTTTGATAATAAAGTTTATGAACATTTGGTTCAGAAAAATCCTACCTTATCTAGTCTTAGTGATATTTCATCTCAACTCCGGCCAAGTAGACAATCAGGCAACTGCCCACTCTAGAGATCAACCCGTCAACCCACCTCTGGCACTATACTGTCCCCCTGGAGCTCCCTTCAAACCTGTGCATTTTGCTGAATACACCCAAACCCCACCTGATCTGAGTTTAACTTGAAGAACATACTTATTACTGACCCCTTGGCAAGGACTAGAGAGACCAAAACTATAGATCACAAAGGAAAGTGGTACATGAGGCCACCAATATTGTTCAAAGACAAACACAACTACTTGCCTGCCTACTTTGCCCCTATGACCCCGCCTTTAACACTGCAGCCTGACCACCCCATGGAATCTACTGCTGTTGCTGAGACTGCGTCTACCCAGATGTTTGGAGTACTCTAAATTACTTTGAAAGTCTTGGTGGATGCTATGGTGCCCAACTCTGGACCCTGGTCTTTACTCGGACATTCCCTATCTTACATTATCAAGTTAGCACCCATCCTATGATAGGTATTATCCACTGGCCCAGAAGTGCCCCATCCTGAGTCACCAAATTTCTCTACCTATGCCTGGCTTCATGAAAGTTAAGGATAAATACTGATAAGCACCACAGTGGCAATTGATTGGTATATAAAATCATTAAGTAGTACTAAGAGCAAAGAATCTATTAGTGTGGGAACTAATACATAAATACAAATATTTCTTACTATTAAAGGAGTGATCAGCTGCTCCAAAGTTGGAACAATGAAAGTTTGAATCAGGAATAAGTGCATTTCACAGGGTTTTGGTGTAGGAGATCTGGAATATCTCAAAGCCAAAGTACAGTTCCACAGAAGAAATTAGGTGATTTTGAATTGTACTTGAATATATTCTTATTAGTTAATAATATCAGGATTTTTTGGGATAAAATATCTCATTTGGATGATGAATATGTCATAGGTCACATGGAAGGAATCCAGGTTTCAAAACATCTGGGTCAACTACATGGAAAAGTTCTGCACAAGAGACCTTGTACCACTCAAATTTAATTCCCCACCAATTGAAGCCAAATGCAGAAGTCAGCTAAAGTTTTCAAACAAGGCAACAAGAACCAGTGACAATCTTTACTTGGTAGACAGCTCAATTTTGCGCTTGGATTGTTATAAGAATCAAACCACCCCCTGTCCAATCTAATTGATTGATTGTACCAATCTTATGCCTATTAAAAAATCCTCTCAAACTATATAAATGATGCATCTCAATAAAGATAATTATCTAGTTTCCAAAATATTTCCCCCTTGTAACTTGCAAATACAGCACAGTTGCAACATTAGTAGAACAGGTAACGTTTGAATCATATCTTTCTTTTCAAAATTCCTCTTGTTGCCAGTAATTGCCATAGTCAAAAAATATATAAAAGAATCATGTCAATGATCCCCTAGGATTAAACACTCTAATTACAAGGAACTGAAATACCTAAAGCATACATTCTTTACCAGAACATAATAATTATAGTTCCTGCCTTTGATGCCTTTTCAGAAAAAGGATTCTTCCAGGTACCTTCTCCCACCACTTCTGAGCCAATGACAAAATAATCATGTCTGCACATGTGGCCCAGAAACTCTGAAGTACAGCCTTGGAGTTGTTTGAAGGAGCCAACAATGACAACATCACAGCATGGATCCAGTCCTCTCAGAACAAGCTGACACAGATGGAGTGCCAAGCACTTTTCTGGATTGCAGAGATCTCTATTTTCCTGGCCCATGACACAGGCACCTGGTGCAACAAGTGGCACAAGAACCATATTAAGAAGGATCAGGAAATCTTCAAACAGGAATTCTTGGCCATGCTTATGATTAAGGACACATAACTCATGATCATCTGCCAAGTAAAGACCTTGACACAAACCAGTAATATGAAAGAGTTGACAAGAGCCTACAAGAAGTTGCACCTGCATGCTCCATATAAGATGGCATTTGATAACCCCACCACACACCTTATGTACTACAACATGCTCAAACCTCATGTAATGAGACACATAAACTTGGATCAAGTGACTAACCTCTAAAGCTTTTACTTTTAAGCAGAAAAAGTGGAACAGACCCCTAATGCACTCCATCAAGCGTAGACTGGGAAAAGAGAGAGGCCCAAGGAGTCTAATCCCCCAGGTTGTTCCAGTTGCTCTTTGCCTAAAAAAAATAAGCCTAAAGCACCCAGTACTCATCATAACAGGAAATATGTTCAGTCCAACCACACACATTTCAGAATTACTGACACCCAAGCCAAATATGGTAAGGGAAAAGCCCGAGGAGAGAAATAAGCAAGCTAAGCTAACTCAGCAACCATTGGCCTTTCCCAATGATGAATATCAACCTGAGGACGTCAAAAAATGTCCAATAATCCAGGTAAAATCAAGAAACCAAGCTCTCTACACAATTTCCAGACATCTAAATAAATTGATAGCCTATTCTTTCCGTTTTCAAAGTTACACTGGTTCTACGTTCTTGGACTCAGGCACAGATTGAACCCTAGTCAATAGCAACAAAGTAAACAATTCCAAGTTAGCCACTAATCTTTTGCAAATTAAAAAATTAGTTTTAGCTGATGAACATCACATTGCTGTTGCCCAGGAGACTCCCCCTTTTTCATTTCCCTGGAAAAACTCCATTCCATTATCCAAGGACCTGTCATCAACTTCCCCAGATTTGATATGATCCTTGGCCTGGATTGGTTAAGAAACAACAACTTTACATAGATTGGATCACATCAGTACTAATCATTAAACACAAGGGAGTCAATCATCAAGTTTACCCTGACATAGTGAACCAACTCCTAAGGGATCACATATTTGTATGTATAATTGAGACCCAAGAAAAAAGAAGAGCCTCAATGATATTGACTGGGACTCCTGCAAGTAAAAGGTTATCCAATTCAAGGACAAGAAGGTAAATATCACCCCCAAGATCAGAATATAGTATCAAAGCCCCCAGAAATCTTTGAGGAGTCCTTTCTACAATTACTTCTCAAGAAACACATCCAGCACTCCATAAAATTAAAGGCACTGTACCTAAGGAAAAATCCATCTACTGATTCACTCCAAACAAAGATGGTGTTCTCTGTGCTTACCTTAAAAAAGCCTTAGAGAAAGGACTCATCAGATCTTCACAATCTCTCTTTGGAGCCGCAGTGCTCTTTGTAGCCAAGGGTAATGAATCCCTACAATTAGTCACCAATTAAAGAGCTCTAAACAAGGTCACCATACAGAATCAATACCCAATATATCAGGATACCAATTTTTGATGGGAACATTATTTGAAAAAGGAGGAGGAATCATCAGGCCAGAGGGCAATGCCAATCATAATGTCATAACTGTGCTGTTTTAGCAGAGTTACAAGGGGAAAAATATTTAGAAACTAGATAATAATCTTTATTGAGAGATAGTGATTATATAGTCATTGTGAATCAAGGATAAAAGTAAAATGATTGTGTTGATCATGCAGTTGGATGGTGAATGAGGTGGCTTGATCCTGGTAATGAGTCAAGCGCCAAAACAAGGTATCCACCATAAAGGATCATCATCTGTTCATGTTTTTGGATTTGGCAATTTGAGTTGACTTCCTAGTCTGACTTCAAGTGGCCAGGTAATCAGATTGCAGGTCACAAATCTGCTTGCTTGAAACCTTGCTGGCAGTTCAAGCCTGCTGGTTTAACCCCCCCCCCAACTGAAGGTTGGCCTCCTCTGGGGGCAGGTTGTCAGGGAGGTTGTCAGGAGCCTGGGCGCCGTATAGGACTAATTGTTGTTCTGTGGCAGGCAGGGCAGTTTCTCGTTGTTTTTGTTTTTCTTTGCAGGGTCACAGGTGATCATGGTGTAGGGTCTTGTCTTGCTTTTGTTTCCTGAGTCCTTGCACAAGGTAAGTGTTATTTTTGTTTACCTTTATAATGATTATAGGGCCTATTTTATCATGTTTTAGTTTGCTTTTATCAACGTTCAGGACCCAAACTTTGTCCCCAACTTCATGTCTACCTTGGATGGGGACAAAGGTTTTTTGCAGACGTTTATTTTCCTTTTCTGTTTACTCACTGTTGGCCTCTATAACTTGAGGGTCTGAGCGGGTGGACTTTACTTGGGATTTCCAGTTTGGGTCCTGTCAATGCTTGAATGATATTTGGCTGTGTGACATATACCAACTCAAAAGGGCTTTTTCCGGTGGATCTGTTCACTTGGGTTTGGCACACAAGTAGTGCAGTCAATAGCTGCTTATAACAGTCTTCAGGTCTCCCAGCAGTGAGTTTGCTAAGGCTTGCACAAGGCTGCCCTAAGCCACTCTACACGTCCATTAGCCTGTGAGTGGTATAGTATTGTCACGGTATGTTTGAACCCATTTTTAGCAAGGTATATGTCAGTGTTTTTGGAGGTCAATTCTTTCCCTCTATTGATTATCAGGAGTTCTGGCTTTCCAAACTTGCTGATTATCTCTTTTCCAACAAATTATTGTACATTATTGCCAGTGTGCGCCCTCACTGCTTGGACTACTGGCTATCTTGTAGCAAAGTCTATGGCAGTGATGATGTATTTCTTATTGTTGTGTTTCCCTGGCATGGGGCCAACAACGTTGAGGGCCCACACCTTGAAGGGTAGTTGTGTGCAGATAGGTAGTACTGATTTTGGAGGGGCTTTGCTTTTAGAAAATTTCTTGCATACTTCACATTGGTCTAGGACTTCCTGAACGTCACAATATAGGATTGACCACCAGGCCTTGTGTTTAAGGAACTCATATAGGTTTTGACTCTTGGTGTGTCCTAGATCTCTGTGATATTGTAGGATGGTGTCCACTTGCTGGTATGTGGGGATGTAAGGGATGGTAGTCCCATCAGAAATTTTTCTGTGCAAGGTCCCGTACATGTTAGCAAATAGGTGTTTGCTTTTGATGACTGTTTCTCTGGTTATGTTGATTGTACCAGAAGGGAAACCCTTGTCTTTTGTTTGCAGTACCAAGAGAAGCCAGTCTGGGTTGAGCCCATTTTCCCTTCTAGTGGCACAGACATACAGGCGCAAGAGGGCGTCTGCCATGGCAAGTTCTGGACCAGGTTTGTACTGTATGAGCATATTGAATCTCTCCAAGAGCTCCATCCAGCAAGCTTGGCAGAGAGATAGATTTTCTTGGGTTTTGAAGTATATGAGTGACTTGTGGTTGGTCAATGCCGTGAACTCTTCCTGCTGTTCTAGATAACAACGTCATTTGACTAGACAGTGTATAATGGCCAGCAGTTCCTTGTTGTGGATAGGGTATCAACGTGCCATATGTCAACTTTTGGGATTCATAAGCTAAAGACAGGAAATCACTATCATTATTTTTGATTTGTAGTACTCCCCCAATGGATGTTCCTGAGGCGTTGGTTTTCATTTGGTATTCCCCGTCACATTTGGGGTATTTTAGGATAGGAGCTGTTGTGAGCTTCTCCTTGAGGCGTCTAAAAAAGAGGTCACATTGGGGGGTCCACACAAACTTGGATTTGGCACCCGTTATGGCGGATAAAGGGGCAGTCAAAATGCCATAGTCAGGTATGAAGCGGCATACATAGGCCACCATCCCCAAGAAGGTGTGGAGTTCTGACTTATCCTTGGGTGGTGGCATCTTGCAGATGGCCTGTATCTTTTGACTGTTGGGTTTGATGCCGTCTTTTGAGACTATGTGTCCAAGGAAAGGTAGTTGCTTGTGGAAGAACTGGCACTTGGAGGGCTTGGCCAACAGTTTATGTTGTGCCAGGGTAACAAAGACTGCCTCTAGGTCTTTGTGGTGCTGTTCCACTGAGAAGTTGTAGATGATGATGTTGTCTAGGTAGACTAGGGCATGCTTGTCTATGTATGGAGAAAACACTTTGTTCATGAAGGTCACAAAGGTGGAAGAGGCAATTGTCAATCCAAAGTTGAGCACCACACATTCATATGAGCCGTATTTTGTGTGGAAGGCTGTTTTGGGAATGTCTTTCTCCTTAATACAAATCTGGTTGTAGCCTGCAGTTAGATTAATCTTGGAGAAGACTGTAGATCCTCCCAAGAATTCAAAGAGGTTGTCAATCAGTAGTAGTGGATAAAAATTCTTGATGGTAATTTTGTTTAGGGCTTGGTAGTCTGTGACCAGACGCAAGGTACCATCCTTCTTGGCCACAAAAAATACGGCAGCCCCAAAGGAAGACTGTGAGGGGCAGATAAGTCCTTTCTCCAACGCTTCCTTGAGGTAAGTGCATAGGGCGTTGTCTTTGTTTGGGGTCAGCCTGTAGATAGGACATGCTTTGGGTACAGCTCCTTTGAGCTGGATGGAGTGTTGAATGTGTTTCTCTGGGGGCAACCTGGGTAGAGCTTCCTTGAACATTTCTAGATGGCAGATCACAATTTTGCAATCCTGAGGTGTGGAGGTATCCTGGTGGTCCTTGAAGTGTATGATCTTGTACTGGCAGGATTCCCAGTAAATTGCCTTCAGGTTTTCCTTTTTGTCCAGGGTATCTGTGATGTGCACAAAGACATGGTCACATAGGAGTTGGACCACTGAGTCAGGGTAGATCTGGTGATTGCCACCTTCACGCTTGATGGTCAACACTGAGGTTGCCAAGTCTATGTGAGGATTGTTTTTTTGTAACCAATCCAACCCCATTACAATGTCAAACCTTGGAAAGTCAATGACAGGACCTTGGATGGTGGAGTGAAGATTCTCAAGCATGACGGAGAAGGGGGTGGTTTCCCTTGTCACAGCAACGTGATGTTCATCAGCTAAAGCCACATTTTTAATCCACAAAGGATTGGTGGCTAGCTTGAACTTGTCTACAAAGCTGTTGTTGACTAGGTTTCAATCCGCGCCTGAGTCCAGGAGTGCCAAGCCTGTGTAACTGCAAAGACAGAAAGGATAGGACATCAATTTATTGGGATGTCTGACAATGGTGTACAGTACTGGGTCCTCCAAGGGTACTTGAATCATTGGACATTGGTCCACGTCCTTAGGTTGGTACTCATCATTGGAAAAGTCAGGAGTTGCATGGGGAGAGCTTGGCTTGCTCAATGCTCTCCTTGGGCTTTTCCAATGTCTTGATTGTCTTGTGTGGCAGTGATACAGAAATGAGTACAATTTGACTGGCCATTGTTCCCACTTCCATGTCTATTTGAACTTGTGGGTTTATGGTTGGTGTTGTTCCATTTTTTCCAGGGGGTGGTTGAGTGAAGCGCCTGCCTGTATGAGAATGCTTGGGTCTCTCTCATTTTCCATTTTGTGCCTTGTGAAGAGTGCTGGATATTTGTTCTGCTTTCTCTGCCCTGAAATGCAGGCTCTGTAGATTGGTCACCTGGTCCAGGTTCAGGTGCCTCATTACATGCAACTTAAGGGCGTCATAGTACATGAGGTGTGTGACTGGGGTATCAAAGGCCATGTCAGAGGGTGCACAAAGTTGGAGTCCCTTGTAGGTGTGGCTGAGTTCCTTCATGGTGCCCGTCTGGGTTAGGTTCTTTACTTGGTGTATGATCATGAGCGTTGTGTCCTTAAGCACAAACCTTGCCAAGAAGTCTTGTTTGAAGGTATCCCAGTTCTTCTTGGCGTGTTCTTTGTGCCACTTGTTGCACCAGGTGCCAGCGTTGTGGGTCAGTTGGATGGAGATTTCCGCAATCCGAAATTGCTGTGGGCATTCCATCTGGTCCATCTTGCTCTGGGCAGACTGGATCCATGCAGCAGCGTTGTTGTCGTTGGCCCCGGCAAAAGTGTAAGGTCTTGTCTATAATGATGCAAGGTTATAAACTAAAGCGTGCAAAGCGTTGGGATTCAAATTTAGAAGATATAAGAATGTAGGTACTGTCTGTAAGATGATCTTACAAAAACCTGCTAAAAACCTATATTGCGTGACAAATGGAGTAATAGAGTTTAAACCCCTAAGCAAAGAAGATAGAATAAAGTGTTCAATAGTGAACAATTTGTAACTAAAGGTATATTGATATTAGGATATTCTTCATCTGAAAATTGATACATATAACTATTGAAAGATTCCTTAAGGGAAAAAATGGATACAACAAGCCTAAGGCTTGTTGTTTTACAAGCTCCATTTGGATTAAGGAAAAGCTAAACTAAGAAAATGAATTTAAAGAAAACAAAATTCTAAAAATGACAAAATTAAAGTTTAAAAAATTGTAAAATTGAAGGGGAAGAAATCACTTAGAATTTTGGCTTAAAGCCTACTCTTCAAAAGCTCCTTTATTTATAGCAAAAAGCTTTTTCAGTTGAGAATGTGATTGTCAAGGAGAAGAAGCCAAGAACAGGAGCAAGCTGGAGAAAGTTGGGAAGGAACCTGGAGCAGAAGGGGAAAACAGAAGCCCAGGAGAGACTGCAGATCAGCCTGTAAGCTGGGGAAGCGGCAACAACGCAAGCAGGAGTTTTGAAGGTAATAGATGAAAATTATTCTAACTTAAAGTAGAAATATATGTAGATTAAGAATCAGCGGTCAAAGCAACAACAAAAACAACAATTCAAACGTGAATCACGTAAAACAAAGGTAAGAGTACTTTAAAATACTAAATTATTAAAAATTTGAACTAACCTTTGAATATTAATAAATAACCTGAAAGATAAGTAAAAATGAAAAATAATTTAATTATCTCAAGAAGCCTGTCCTTTGGGGCAGGGAATGAAAAAAATATTCCAAGGCAGTGCTTTGTAGTCTTTGGGCTATGTAGGCAGGCATGGTGTTTTTGTCGGTTGGTTGCAGAATGGTGGCGGCCATCTGGAAGAACCCTTGTGCAGAAATGGTATTGAAGGTGGGTAGTGGAATCACCGTATTCTGGTACAGGACAAAGCCATCAGGTATCTCAGCACCAGGGGTGTACGGGGTCTAGTCCAACAGAAGACCAGAAATGATTCTGTCAAGAATTTTTTGGCTGCAGCAAGTACAGGCAACAGGCAGAATTTTACAAGATGAGGTAAGATGGATGTTGTGTTTGGCTCCAGGGGACAACATCCTGGAGGACACGGCGGGAAATCTTTATTACAAAAGATTTGAGGTTTGAAGCTAGCCTTGGGTTAGCCTTCAGGGCAAAATTAAGGGCACATACCTTAATTTCCTGGAAAACAAGATGTAAAAGTCCTTTTGGCAGAAAGGACAGGAAAAGCTTGAAGATTATAAAAGCCAACACAAATGTGGATAAACTTGTCTTTATTAGGAGTAATGATTCTACTTTAAATAGTTGACAAGAAGCAGGGATCACTCAATAGGAAGACAGAGTGGCTTAGGGGGTCACGCTGGGATGAGGTCATACCAGGATCAACCACAGACAGGTACAATAATCCGGAATGGGTGGATATTGAACCAGACCCATTTGCAGAAGGCAAGGAATTTCCAAACTCAAAGGAAAAACCAGTCAAATCTTTGCAACTATCAATATTCAAAGGGCAAATTAAAATAGCATTAATGGCGCAATTTATGACATCTCCCCCCTCAAGATTGGACGGAGGGAGTTGATACTTGCAAAGGAATTTGGAGTGGACGCAGGCAAAGGGACAGCCAGACAATAGTAGCTTCACAGTGTACTTGAAGCCCTTCTTGAAGGTAACCTCACAGGGCCAAATCCAGAGGGAATCCAGCTTGTGGGCTCTACCACCTGTACAATTCTGGTAGTAGAGAACTAGATTGCCTACTTGGTATTTGGGGAGGGGGCTCTAGCAGCATTGGATGGAGAGAGCTCCAAAGCCTTAACCTTATAAGCAGTGGAGTAGGCAGTTGCCTGGATGTCAATGATACAGTTGGTTAGGTCTTTCACGTGGGTCTCAGGATTTGCAGATGTATCATACTCAATCAGAGGAGGTCCCAAGATTGAGGGGGTAGTGGCCTCTTGTCCATAAAGCATGGCAAAAGGGGATTGACCAGTCACCTGGTGTCTACTAAGGCGGTAAGCAAAGAGGGCAGCAGGGAGGAACATGTCCCAATTGGAAGCATCAGAGAGTGTGAGTTTTCTTATGATGGATACTAGAGTTGAGTTTGCTTGTTTGACAGTTCCATTGGTGGAGGGATTATATGGCACAGAGAACAACTGGTGAGTCCCCATAGCTTTGACAATAGAGGTGATGAGGCAAGCATTAAAGTTGGTATTGTTGTCAGAAAGCAGGACTTGAGGGAAGCCATGTCAATAGAAGATATCTTGCAACAAGAAAGTAGCTGTGGTCCTAGCTGTTATATCTTTTGTTGCTCTGGCTTCAACCCATTTGCTAAAGTGGTCTATAGCAACCAAAATAAACCAACATCCCAACCTAGAACAGGGGAAGGGCCCAACAGCATCAATACTCACCATATGGAAGGCATGTTTTGGAGGGATGAGTTGGAACTGGTGTTGGGAAGGACAAGGACGTTGGAGTTGACAAGAATGGCAGGAGGCAAGGACATCAGGGATCAAGAGGTGCATGTTTTCCCAGTAGAAGTTTTTGCACAACCAGTCATGAGTCTTGGCTATGCCTCCATGGCCAGTGTCAATGTGAGCTTGGAGGATGATGGCTATCCTCATACTAGGGCAAACGTAGGATAGGTAGGCATTGTTAACCTTCTTGAAGAGTTGTCTATCACAAATTATAGTGTCCTTGGATAGGGTCTGTAGAGCCAGGTGGATATCTTTGGGCTCAGTGGTCCAAGAGTCAGGATATCCTATTAGCTTGTATAGTCAATCAGCATCAGCGGGATGGATGGCCAGGATTGGCATCCTTGACAGGCCATCAGCATTCTGATGTTGGGCCCCAGGACAGTGTACCACTGTGAAATCATACCCTTGCAGACGTAGAGCCCAATGTGCTAGCTGACCTTCAGGTTCCTTTAGTTGTTGTAACCACTTGAGAGAGGAGTGATTGGTGACTACTGTGAAGTGGGTTCAATAGATGTAATGCCAAAACTGTTTCACAGCATGCAGTACTGCCAAACATTCCTTCTCAGTGACACTGTAGTTCTTTTTGTGCTTATTAAGGACCCTTGATGAGTATGCTACAGGTCAATCTACTCCTTCATTGTTGAGTTGGGCAAGGATAGCACCTACAGCTACTCCACTAGTGTCAGTATACAAGATGAACTCTTTATCATAATCAGGATAGACTAAGATAGGAGCCTCCTTGAGCTTGGCCTTCAGCGCTTCAAATGCTTGTTGTTGGCTGTCAGTCCACTCAAAGGGGACGCTGCAAAGCAATTGGACAAGGGGTTCACTCAGTTCAGCAAAGTCAGGGATGAATTTTTGGTAGTAGCCCATCATACCAAGGAATACTTGTACCTCTCAAAGATTTGTGGGAGGTAGCATCTTGTCAATGGCTTCCACCTTGTTATTCATGGGGCAGATTCCAGTCTGAGTGACTTCATGTCCTAGAAACTCAAGATGTTCCTTGAAGAAGGAGCATTTGGAGGGTTTGAGTTTCAGGCCAGCCTCAAGGATCTTGATGAAGACAGCCTTGAGATGCTCCAAGTGGTCAGTAAAGGTAGCACTGAATACAGTGATATCATCAAGATACACGAGGACACAAGAGAGTTTTAGGTCTCGTAAGATGGAGTCCATAGCTCACTGAAATGTGGCAGGGGCATTGCATAATCCCTGGGGCATACAAGTGGGTTCAAAGAGGCCCTCTGATGTGATGTGAGCAGCCTTTTCTTGATCTTCAGGTGATAAGTCAACCTGCCAGTACCCCAAAGCCAGATCCATGGCAGAGAAAAACTTGGAACCACCCAGCTGTTGGAGAGCATTGTCAATTCTGGGCAAGGGGTATGAATCTTTCTTAGTGAGAGAGTTCAGGCGGCAATAATCCATTACAATGCGGTGTCCCCCATCTTTCTTCTTGAGGATCAGTAACAGGGAAGCCCAAGGACTTTGGAAAAGGAGCCAGTAACCCAGCGTCCAGAAGTTGCTTGAGTTCTTTAGACACCTGAGCATCTTCCACCCTACTACGGCGGTATGGTTTAGCACAAAAAGGGGGTGCATCCCCAGTATCAATCTGATGGATGACTCCTTTAGCTAGGCCATAGTCTGTAGGTCCAGAGGCAAAGATGTCACTGAACTGATTGAGTAGGTCCAACACGTCTTTTTGTTGAACAGGAGACAATTGGGGGAAATCAGCAGCAGTGAACAAGGAGAGAACTTGCGGATCATCTTCAGGTAGGTTGAAATCACTGAAAGTTACGAAGGGGTAGAGGGAAGATACTTGTTCTGCTCCAAGTACACAATCATGACCCACAACCTGGCCTCTGGTTACTTGCATGGGCAGGGCCGTCAGGTTAGCAAGCAGTAATTGCACGGGCTCTTTGTGGGTTTGGTCTAAAATCCCCGGACATAGGCAAGGCTTGGTACAACTTAAAGATTCAGGTGAGTAAAGCTCCAAGAAGGACTTTTCAGGCAGCTCATAGGAAATCTGGGAGTCAATCACCACTTGAGAGCCTGGGGGGATGGTGATAGCGGCTGGCGCTAGCAGAGGTACCCCTTCTTCCGCAGGGCAGGAAGGAGGAGGGGTACACATGTTGGAGGAGTGAGTCCTATACTTGAGTGAGAAGATACCTGTAGGGTACTCAAGCACGCAAGTTTTAAGACGTTTGCCTGGAAGGCGCGGAGGTTCCTCAAAAATCAAAGGAACCTCATATCCCAAGAGCAAAAGGTATCCATCTTGTAAGTTTACAATTCTGTTATATTTGCGGAGGAGCTGAGTACCAACCAAGAGGTCATAGCTTTTGTTCTCTAGGACCACAGCAGGGGAAGCAATAAGGAGTTTCCCAAACCTCATGGGTAGAGCGGAGTAGGCACCAATGGCTCAAGTTTGGGCCATGCCAGCTGTGCCATATGGCTGCGTGTAGTTGAGGTCAGGGGCCAACTTAAGTTTCTTCATTAGCTTGGAAGATACCACGTTGACAGGGGAACCCGTGTCCAAGATGGCCTTGATTTTGACCTTTTGGATTGATACCTCCACGCGGGTTGTATCTTTCCCAAAGGGAGGCAAGACTGCCAACACATCTTGTGCAGCCTCTAGCTCCTTTTCCCATTTGGCCAGCATACACCGTAACACAGGGATTTCCTTATACACAGTCTGTAGTGGAAGAGATATGGTTATGTTGTGGAAAAGAGCTTTGGCTAACTCGGCTGCTTCCTCAGAGGAGTCAACCAAGACAGGAGGTTGATGGGCTTGAGCTAGGTAAGGGCGAGCCACCATGGACTTAGCTTCACTTGGAGGTACCCAGGAAGTGGTGGTAGTCTTCCCAGAGCAAAGCTTGTAGGGTACAGGGATAGTTTCTGGAACAGCCAGGACAGAGTAGCCATAACTATCAGAGTCTTCACTATCAGAATTGTCAGGCTCTGAATCACTGGAGAGGTTGTGAAACAGATGAAGGATAGTTGGGCCAGAGGAAGAGGGAGCTTCCTCATCAGACAGAGGATCAGGGGGAGACAGGGGGAGATTGGTCAGCAGAGAGTGTCTCTGTTTCTAAGCTGACCTCTCTTTTCCCGCCTGCTCCTTGGGATTGCAACCTTCCACTTAAGGATTAGTGCAAGTGCACAAGTGGTGTCCAATCTGGCCACAGTTATGACAGCCCTGTCTCTTAGCCTGTCCACTAGTACCCAGAGTCATAATGCGCAGCGTACAAGAGGTGGTCCCAGCATTATTGGCCTTGTTCTCACGCACCACCGTACCTCCATGTGTCAAATGCATGTCTTGTAAGAGCGTCTTAATACTCTTCATGGAAGTGAGTGAAGCCTTGTGTGCCTTAAAGTGTAGACATAGAAGCTGGTTCACCTTCAAAGCATTTGAACAAGCTGTGTAGGCTTCCCGGGGAGTTAACTGTCAACTAGTAATTAACTGCTGGCCTTCAATGTAGAAACAATCTGCAAACTCAGCCAGGGTCTCCTTGGGTTTGAAAGCAATATGCATAAATGCATCTTTCTTGACTTCTAAACTGAGGTCTCCTCCAAACTCTTCAATAAGGAGGCGCTTCATATCCTCCCAGGTGACAATAGAAGGGAGCTCAGGGACCACAACTTCCTGGCAAGTGGGATGGAGGCAGGTAAGGATGTGTTCCTTCTTGAGTTTGTCAGTAGCCCTACGCATTGCAGTTTTGTAAATGGTCAGAAAAGCAGCAATGGTAGAGGTCTTGGGATCAAATATCTGCTTGAAGGTTGGCTTATAATTTGGGTCGATGGACAAGGACAAGGACTGGCTGTTTTCACCAGGGTTGAGGACGTTAATGTGAGGGTTGCCCTCAAACTCGGATTCAGCAGTAGGTTGTCTAGCCCAGAGAAGTCAAAGGCTTTCCTCTAAAGTTTCCAAGGTAGAGCTATTTTGCCCCTTAATGTCTCGGGCAGTTGTGGCAGCAGTCCCAAATTCATCAATCTTGATTTGTTGTACTGCCAAGGTGCCAGCAATCCCATTGACATGGGTAGCCAGGGAGGTGGCCTGAGTGACCAAGGGGGCAACTTGTCCATTTAGAGTCTCTGTAAAGCAGGAGAGGTTTTGGACCTCTCTTTCCAACGCGTCTTGCCTATCAGCTACATCATTTGTCACTTTGGCAAGTTGATCTAGAGCACGCCCACAGTGGACCCGGGGTTGACCTTCTAATCCAGGGCAACAACCATGATTGTCATGAGTAGGAGTATTAACAACTTCACCTTCTTCTTCAGCTTCAGATTCAGATGATGAACCTTCAGAATTTGAGAGGCACTGTCTTAAGTACTCAATTTCACCTTGTAAGGTAGCCACCTGATCAGTGAGGGAGGCAATACAAGGGTCAGGCATAGGTTCAACTGGAGGGAGAGGCTGCACAGAAGCTTGGCGTCTAGTGGTAGCCTTGAGCTTGGCAATGGCCTCCCATACTTTGGTTTCAAAATCAGAAGGGGTCCCAACAGGAGGAGCGGGAGGAGTCACCTCAATAGAGGCCACCTGGTTGTCCACATAAGTTTGCACTTGGTATAGAGTGTTGCCTAGTGCAGCCTTATCTAGACCATATTGATGCTGCAGGTTATGGCCCCAAGTATTGACATGAGCTCCTATCAATTTGAGTTGCAAGTTGACATGCTCCCTGAATTGATTGAGTTCACTAACCAGAGTCTCAAAATCCTGCCAATGGTTAAGAAGAAAAGCCTTGATTTGCTCATGCCAGGCTGCCTGATGTTCATCCAATTTGCATAGTTGATCCTTTATGTATCCAGGGAGCAAGGAACAAAGGGAATTCAGGGAGGTGGTTAAATACTTCTGTGACGCCAACAAATTGCGCTGGTTGTCAGAAATACAAGCAAAGAGACTGTGTGACCATTCTTGGTAGGCCATATTTTGAGCGTGGTTATTTGAGACAGCAGAGGCTACCACATCTAGCAGTTGATTCTGGGATCCCAAGGCAAGTTGGTGGTGAACTAGGGCAGGTTGGATGAACTGGTTAACCAACACGCCAATAGTATCCATGGATTCCATCAACGCAGGGGGGAGACCAAAGTCCAAAAGGAAGGAGTACAGGTCTTTGGAGGCGTACCCAGGACAGAGGCCAGGGATAGAGTGCATGGCTACTGTGCAAGAGTGAAGAAGGGAGCGGGCAGCAGCACGGGCTTGCTCATAGTTGAGAGAGAAAGCAGGAAGGGGGCCCATAAGGGCCCAGGAGACAGAACCAATACCATAGGATTTGCAGGAGCATTGGTAATGTCTTCTTCTAGAGGGGGACTAGAAACTTTAGGTTGATCTGGTACTTTGGAAACAAAGGGAGAGGGACCAGAGAATGCGCGTGGGAACAGGGTAACCAAGGGGCTTGCAGCCCCTGTAGTGAGCACCATTTTGTTGTGTTTGGCTCCAGGGGACAACATCCTGGAGGACACAGCAGGAAATCTTTATTACAAAAGATTTGAGGTTCAAAGCTAGCCTTGGGTTAGCCTTCAGGGCAAAATTAAGGGCACATACCTTAATTTCCTGGAAAACAAGATGTAAAAGTCCTTTTGGCAGAAAGGACAGGAAAAGCTTGAAGATTATAAAAGCCAACACAAATGTGGATAAACTTGTCTTTATTAGGAGTAATGATTCTACTTTAAATAGTTGACAAGAAGTGGGGATCACTCAATAGGAAGACAGAGTGGCTGAGGGGGTCACGCTGGGATGAGGTCATACCAGGATCAACCACAGACAGGTACAATAATCTGGAATGGGTGGATATTGAACCAGACCCATTTGCAGAAGGCAAGGAATTTCCAAACTCAAAGGCAAAACCAGTCAAATCTTTGCAACTATCAATATTTGAAGGGCAAATCAAAATAGCATTAATAACGCAATTTACAACAATGGAGAACCTACATGTGCTACCAATGTTGTAACTGTGTTGTTTTAGCAGAGTTACAAGGGGGGAAATATTTAGAAACAAGATAATAGTCTTTATTGAGAGATAGTGATTATATAGTCATTGTGAATCAAGGATAACAGGAAAATGATTGTGTTGATCATACAGTTGAATGGTGAAGGGGATGGCTTGATCCTGGTAATGAGTCAAGCGCCAAAACAAGGTATCCACCATAAGGGATAATCATTTGTTCATGTTGTTGGATTTGGCAATTTGAGTTGACTTCCTAGTCTGGCTCTGATTGGCCAGGTAATTGGATTGTGGGTCACAAACCTGCTTGCTTGGAACCTTGCTGGCAGGTCAAGCCTGATGTTTTGACAATAAGATGGGAGAAAACTTGATAATGTAGAACAAGAATCAGCCAATGAAGGACCAAGGGCCAGAATTTGGTACCATGGAGTCCACCAAGCTTGTAAGAGTAATGTAAATTACTCTAAACATCTGGGTGTGAGTGACATCATAGATGATAATGGTTTCTTGCAGGTAGTTAGGCTGCAGGGCTAGAGGAGGGGTCATTGATACCATTTATGGAGTCAGATAATTGTACTTATCACAGAATAGTCTGGTCTGAACTGTGTGTCACTTTAATTCACAGCCAATTGTTTCTGTGACTCTAGTTCTTTCCAGGGGGTCAGCAAGAAGTATATTTACCAGGATGAATTTAGAGTAGACTGATTTTGGAGGGTACTCAGTGAAATTTATGAATCCAAAGGGTGATATAGGTGGACATAATAGCATAGGTGAGGGGGCTACAGGTTTTTTCAGTAGGAGTGACGGGGCCTGTGAGTCTGTAAGACTAGAGTAGAGAAGGTAAAATACTAAAACTAGATAAGGTAGAATTCAATCAAACCAAAGTTTCATTTAAACTTTATTATAAGAATGATAATACTGCCATTCTCAACCTAGCTGGGGTTCTTATACTATCAAATTTTTCATCTCCAAAACTTGTGGGCTTTAGGTCTGCGGGCATTACTCCAACGGTCTTTGGCATTTGGGGGCTTCAGGGGGGCTAATTATGTGTTGGCTGGTAGTAGTGAATATATGTGGCAACACTCTATTTACCCACTTCTATTATTAACATCACACAGCCTGTCCAAATGCATTACAGATTTAGGGTTGGTTACTAGTGTTGACTGAGGCTTATTAGAGGGTTCATTTTTAAGTTTTGCCTTAACCTACTTTAGGCAAGCAGCTGCTTCTGTGTAGGTTTGGATCTTTGGTGGCGCAAATTTGACTAAGGTCCATATTCTATTTAGGTAATATCCTGGGCTTTGTGGGTGGGTTGTTGAGCAACCTTCAGATTTGAGCCCAAAAAACGCAGGCAGCCAGACCTTTGGCCCCCTGGTTTTGCGGGTCACATATTATTAGGACCAGAGTTCAATTCCTGATTTTGACTTTTTTTAATATTAGACTTAAAATTTCATTCAAGACACATTACATCTGATTGATGACCTCTTTGATGCACTTAGATACACCATGTTTTCCAAGATTGACTTTACAGCCGGCTATAATCAAATCCAAAATAAGGAAGAAGACATCCCAAAGTCTGCCTTCTGTACCAAATATGGGTCCTAAAAGTGGGTTGTCCTCAACTTTGGAATGTTCCTTATTACCTCCTGTCCCCATACCTCCATCCCCTCCCACCCCAATCTTCCTTCCCAGCAAGGTTTTTCTCCTGTGCTGCAGGTTTCCTTGTTCCCCTCTCCTCCATTGATTTTTTATCATTTCCTGACTGCAAGGCACACTATCCAATTTAAGCAATGCCTGGGTGTCTAAAAAATCAACTTTGTGATGACCAACACACCGTCTATGTTTATCACGTTCATAAACATTGTGTTTGTACCCCACATTGGAAAACACACTCTTGTCTACATAGATGATATCATTATGTACATCCCAAACATAGAAAAACACTACAAGTATCTGGAAGCAGTATTTGCCACCTTAGACCAGCAAAATCTTCTAGCAAAGCCTTCCAAAGGCCAGTTCTTCAGGGAGCAACTACCCTCCTTAGGTCACATAGTATTCAAGGACGTGATCAAACCCAACAAACAGAAGATCCAAACCATTTGAAAAATGTCACCTCCAAGAGACAAAAGCTAACTTAGAACCTTCTAGGCATGGTCACTTACATATGGTGCTTCATCCTGGACTTCAGCTTCTTTCTTGCACCTCTGCTGTCCATTACAGGTGCCAAGTCCAAGTATGTGTGGATGCCCTAATAGGACTTCTGTTTCTGCCAGCTCAAGGAAAAACTAGTATCTGCCTTTATATTAAATTATCTAATAAAGGACAAAGACTCTCAAATAGAAATCAACACCATGGATGCATCCATAGGCAGGGTCATTCACATAAAGACTTATGATGGAGAGCTCTTAACAGTAGCATAAAAATCTCACAAGCTAACTGACAGTGAATGTTGTTATCTAATTCACAATAAGAAGCTACTTGCTATTGTATACTGCTTAGTAAAGTGGCGCTGTTACCTTGAGAGAAAAGAGGAGTTTACCACCCTCATCAATCACAAGTCACTATTCTACTTTAAAATACAATTAAACCTCTCCTACAGACAGGCCAGATGAACAGTATTCCTCAAAAGGTTTAACATGAGCATCTAGTACAAGCCAGGACCAGAATTAGCCACTGCATATGCATTGTCGTGGCTCTATGTCTGGGCCTCTAGGGGACAAAACAGATTAGGTCCCAACTGGCCCCTTTGTAAATTCACTGCCACCTTTGGACTTGGATCAAACCGTTTTTCCCTGCCGCACCAAAAAGGGGCCAAAAATAACAGCCAAGCCACTTAATTCTCTAGGAGATTTAGCTCATACTGTTGATGAGATATTTGTTCTGGCCTATCCTGCAGATCCTCTGGCTCTGGTTGTCCTGGCCTGGGAAGAATCACTGATAAATTTGGACTATTTGTTGTCATGGTGTTGTCCTCTCTTAAAAACTATCAAAAACACCCAATCAAATGACGCCACATCAATAACCAGAAAGTCAAATGAATCTGAAATGGTTGGGGTGCCTTCCAGCCAATCAGGTGGAGCTGCGGAAATTACCCTGGAAACCTCCAGCACCCTTGGCTCTGGCCAGCAAATTTTATCTCTTGGCCAATCATATGTGATAGCTTGAGTTCATGTGATTCCCTTCTGGTAACTCTCCCCTTTTTGCAATGCCAGGGGACTTTGAGCCCCCTGCTTGTCAATTTTCCAAAATTATTAAACATAGTTACAGTTGCTTAAACTCTGTTCATTTTAAAATTGTTGGCTCTAAAATGGAGTCCCCTTTTAATTTAACCAAAGTGTTAGTTGTTGTTGTCTCAAACCTTACCTTTATAACGCCCTCCCTGAACCTGGCAGCCACTTTGAAACTCCTAAATAGAGAGTTAATACTTAGTTGTTGTAATTTTTACTTACACTTTCAAAACTGCAGTTCAAACTCTAAAATTCAATTTGATAGTCCTTATAAATACTATTGTTACCTTGAGTTTTTCTTTGATTTTGCTGTTTTTGAGCCTGATTTTGCTTTTACGCCCGGCAAAGCCATCCAAGACCATCCCCAAGCCTTTCAGACGCTTCCTGCTGCTCTCTGTAGATTGTTTCTTGCAGCTGCCCATACAGCACTAAATTATATTAGTTTCTGGCCAAAAAATCTTACCAAAAAGGTTAGAATTTTCTGCTGGTTGCAGCTATGATCCTCCCCATTCTTAGATTTGCGGTATTCACTTTGGCCCCATTTGTGATTCTGCTCTGGACCACCTCTCCAACCTTATGGTCATGTATCTCTTCTTCTGTCCGCCTTGTAGGGGATAACCCTTCTAGTCTCCTGCACCTCCCTGGTGAACTTCTCATCTCTGGGGAGGCTGTAGTCAAGAGCTTAGCCTGCAATGACTTGTACCTCTATGAGGATGACCATACTGTGCCTGCCCTCACATTGGAGGCAGTGTCAGTGTCTACCCCTCCTAATTTGGAGGTGAACAACTTGGTACCTCCCCAAGCGACTGTGAAGCCGTCTTCTGCCCCCAATTGTATGCCCTGGTTGCTTGCCGGGCTAGTGCTGATGAGGCTGAATGCCTACTTCCCATGGTTGTCCCCTGTGTCTTCCCTTTGGTCCCCCCTCTGAGCGGCCATCCCTGTACTCCACTGGGTGGCATCCTGGTGTTTCATCTCACTGGGATGGGAGCCAAACTTAGTTAGTTTAGCTCCCCTCTCTCACACCCTTCTTGTGTTGCGTACAAAAGACAAAGGTTTCTCCCGGGCATCACAGACTCCACCTGGGACACTATCATCAAAAAAGAACACTTGGTTGCAGACGTATATAGAAAAGTTCACCAAAATATGTCAGATGGAGTGACAATCCCATATGTACCCATGCACCAAAAAGTAGACATTGTCTTACACTACCACAGAGACCTCAGACATACTTTAAGAAGAAATCTGTACAAGTTTCTGAAGCATAAAGTATGGTGGCCTACCCTTTTCAGAGACATCCATGAAGCACTCAAGCAATGTAAGGTTGTGAGGAGTTTTTCAAGAGTGATACCCCTCCCAAGTCAGTACCCTCAATCCAAACTCAATTACGTTTCAAAGTATGGGTGCTGTGTAGTATGCCTCATGTCCATAAAGAGTAACAACAAAAAGTACATAATCACCGCTATTGATTTTTTCACACAATGGTCAGTGGTACAGGCTTTCAAAGCCCACACTAGTAATGGTGTTTAAAGATTCATAGGCAAGAAAATTATCAGCAGGTTTAGAAAGCCAGGAATACTGATCATAGACAGAGGTAAAGAGCTAACATCCAATGACACCAATGTATATCTGGAAAACCAGGGAGTGAAACACACAGTAACAATGCCCTTCTATCCCCAGAACAACAGCAGAGTAGAGCAGTTGAATGGTAGCTTAGTGAAATGCTCTTACTAAGATTGCTGCCAGAACCCCTGAAGATTGGCTAAAGCAATTACCAATCACCCTCCTTGTGTATTGCACCTGAGTGAACAGATCCACTGGGAGGAGCCTATTCAAAATAGTTTACAGTACAGAGCCAAATATAGTTCAAGCCCTAACAGGGCCCAAGTTAATTATGCTAAAGCAAATTCCACTCATATTCAATCCCCAAGTCCTCCATGCCAATGTTGACCAATCAATCAGAAAAGAGAAACACCTAATAGATATGTTCTTCCTCTCAAAGATGGGCATGAAGTTGGAGACAAGGTTTGGGTAATGAAAACATACAGGAGCAAAATACAACCCATAAAAGTAGGCCCCACTATTGTTCTAAAGGTAAATGACAACAATACTTACCTAGTGAAAGGCTTGGACAAGAGAAAACAGGACAAGGTCCTATACCATAATAGGCTTCAACCATGCAAAGCCCACCAGAAACAACACAAGACCATCATCCCAGCAACAGAACAGCTTTTGGTGAAATATGGAGCCCACACCCTAAAGACCTTCCAACAAAGGAAGCTGACCTTCAGCCAGGTGGTGTCAAAACAGAAAGATCAACCCCCAGCAAAGTTTTTCACAAGAGACCCCCTACCACTCAAACTGACTTCCCCACCACTCAAAGCCAAATGTGGAAGTCAATTCAAGTTTCCAACCAAGGCAACAAGAACAAATGACAATCTTAACTCAATAGACAACTTGATTTGGTGCTTAAATCATTACAAGGATCAGCCACCCCCTGTCCAATTCAATTGATTGATTGTCCCAATCTTGTTCCTCTTAAAATGATTCCCCCAAATTGTATAAGTGATATATCTCAATAAAGATAATTATCTATTTTCCAAAAAGTTTTCCCCTTGTAATGTGCTAATACAGCAATTACAGCCCATGTGAGATCACGGAACCAGAGGGATTTTCAGCCAAATATACCCAAATGGTATATAAATGGAAGCAAATGCAACAAAATAAAGATACCAAGTTGGCAATTGATGCCATCCCTCATTATATTTTTGAGGTTTTATTATGTCTATCCTGTTTGGTTTTAGTAAAGCAAAATTTGGCATATCAAGGCTAGAAAGTGCTGCACTACAGAAAGAGATCCCAGAAAAGTCCATGCAAGACTCTTGGGGGATCTGGAGATGGCCAACACATTCACTAGGGAATCATTTGTGGAAAAGAGAGCCACCTTTAAGGAACTGTACACTGAATAATTTAATAAAGAGGGCACACCTGCACAAAGCAATAGGATGTTTGCCTGTGACTCTTAGAACCTGTTCTAGGACTTTGATGAAATCTTTCAGCAGATAAAAGCTGCAGCTAATTAAGAAATTGAAGGACTAAGGTTATGTGAAGAAAAGAGGGTAGAAATACTTGCAAAGTGGCGGGTCGATAATAGAGAACTCAGCAATAAGGTAGTGACTCTGGAGAAAAAACTTGCCAAAGTTTTGCAGCAAGACTCTTTAAACGACAAGAGTCTCAGTGAAAACGGTCATGGCAAGAGGGGGTGGATGGGCCTGGATCTGATACAGCTGGGAGTAATGCAAAAGTGAGCTTGAATTTCCTGGATCCTCTCTATGCATTGGTGCTTGTTAAGCATGGTTAACTTTAATATGCACAATGATGTATAGCAAAAATCATGTAATTGTAGTGCTTGCCTTCAGCTAAATCTTTTTAGAGTGGAGCTAGTTTCCTGGCGACGGAGCCGATATTTGTCTTATGATAACAAATATCCTTGTTAATTGTAGATGCATGAGCGCTACCTTCAAAGCTAGTCGTGCACTAAAAAATGCATATCTAAGTTTGAGGCTCCAATGATGCCTTATTTGATAACTTCAGGGCTATTGGGAATTTACAACGCTAAAATACGTTTATGTTAAAATCTTGATTCTAACCATGACTTTGTTCAAGACTACGTTTATATTTTGAATAAAACCATTTAAATCAAATGGCTATTTACTGTGCTGCTTTTGAAAACCTAAATAGTGATGCTATCATATCAATGGACTGTGTTACTAATACATATTGACTAAAATGCCACATACATAGCCAACTAGAAAGAGAATGTCATCCAATTAGTAAAGGTAGAGTGAAGAGCCGGTGTCAAATAGATGACTAATTAGTCAGATTTGGGTGTAATGTTAGATAGTGTGAAAAGCGTAATATACTCCAGCACATGAAAAATTTGGTTTAATCAGTTTTGGCTTCCAGCTTACGTCGGTGCAGCACTAAATCGTGTATGGTGATGACTTTGATGCCATGTTCAATGCCAAATTTTAAACAGTCATCTCTCCGTTTCATGGTACCTTCGTCATTGACAAGTTCGCATATTATACCAGCAGGATATAGCCCAGATAACTTACAAAGATCTAAATTAAACTTTTAAAAAAAGCCCGAAAAATTCAAAGTGAGTTCTAAAAGACTGAAACGGAAAGACAATTCACATTCCGAGCTCCAAATAACAAAGTAAACTAGGTCAGGCTCTTCGAAAAAAGATAATAAAGGTTTCAACGACGGTTACCGCTAAAAGATCAGGGATTTCCAATTGAAACACTTTCATATAAGTGAATAATTTGGACTATGGTTGATTAATTAACGCTTATAACACTCTCAAAAAGAATGTTACTTTTTCTAGAACTTACCCACAGCAGCCTCGGTATGTCCGACTCTTTGAAGAACACCGCCCTCGACCGCTCTAAGAGGGAGGATGTGTCCTGGGCGGGAAAAAGCCTCTGGTGAAGTAACGGCATGATTTCCTATGGCGCGACAGGTTTTTGCACGGTCAGATGCTGATATACCCGTTGTGGTTCCTTGGAATTTTTAGTCCCATTTAAACGTGTTTAGTTACCCTCTTTTAAATCAACTGTAACGCCATATGTTGTTTTTAAGGGGTCTGAACTATTTTCAACCATGATTGGTATATTGAGCTCTTCTAAACGCTGTGCTGTAGTTGAACAACAAACGAACCCACTTTGAAACTTTAATAAAGCTTAGTAGACAAATGGTTTACCTTGAATATCGAATCAGGAAGGCCATCTTTTCTGGAGTGATGTGCTGGGAGGCTATAATTAGATCTCCCTCGTTTTCTCGATCCTCATTATCAACAACTATCAGAAATTCACCTTGCGCTAGAAAGGAATAAATTTAAACATCAAGCTTGGGGTTACCAAAGCTTTCTAAAGCCTCAGGGATAGCACTGAACTGGGCTCGTATACCATTAGAAGTTTTGGAAACCATTGGAGATATAGTTTGAGGTTGGCTCTTGGAAATATAACAGGGTGGGATAGTTAATAGTGTATTTGTAAGCCGTCATGCGCGTCCTTTACCCAGGTTAAAAGCAAGTCTCATCGTAATTTTATGCTGCTTCAATTCTGGCTCGGCTTTAAAAGTGGCCCCTTAAATGGGGTCTGGGGCAGGATTAAAAATCAAAGTTTGGTCTAGAATTTATATTTTTAAGTGACCAGAATATTTAAATCCACTTGTTTGTTTGTCAGAGAAGCAATCGATTCCAAGCAACTGGCAGCAAATATCAATGGCTGTGACTAGGGCTGCTTCAGCCCAGCTCCGGCACGCTTCCGTCTACGAGCCACATTTTCAAAAGGATATTTATAATATTTTTGAATGTTTATGTTACCAGTCTGGCTTTGGCGGCCCAACGACGGAAGCAGCCGGAGGTGGGCCGCAGCATCCCTAGCTACAACCTTTCTTACTAGTAGATCATGGCATCAGAGATTTAAATTCATTTTGGGATATTGAATTTTCTAATTTGAGCAAGAGAGTCCTTGGCTTTGAGAGGTTGAAGAAATCACAACACCATCTAAATCCTCTTATGTGCTCGACTTACTAGTAAATTATGTTTAAATATTGCACATTCCGACTCACCCAGATATCATGTATCAAAGCTAGTAAAATATACTGTAAATTCAGAACCTGAACGTAAAAATGCGGGATTGTCAAATCCTTGGTCCAAAGTTCAAATCACTTTTATGGGCAACTCAGCTGAGTGAAAAATAAAATATTTAATAAAATTAACCATTTAATTTGACTTTTTTGGTTTATTTAAATTGGCAAATTTCAAATCCCTTGAGCAGATAACTCAACTAACAAAAGACAAAACTCAGCAAACAAATGTGGGATACATGAATCAGAAATGCGGGATTCTAATGTACAATTTGAGATTTCCTGTATGTCAAACAAATCATAGACATCTTGTAAAATTTAATGAATCTGAAATTACGGGATTGTCAAATCCAAGAACCAAGTTTGAAATCATAATTGCGGTGACTTCGAAATAAATATAATTTATGGGTGTCTCAAAAAGGATGCTAAATGATCTAGAGTGGATTTGTGCTAATTCTTTTAGGAATCAGGCATTCTCAAAAATCACCCTATTCCAGTTTAGGACAGCCAAAATTTATATCGTAATGATCACCGACTTACCATATGTAATAATAAAATTGACTAAAATATACATTCCTCTTATTGAGTTTAAAATTATAATAAATTTTTTTATTATGTCTTCTTTCAATAACAACCAAGTCAATGAGATGTTCTCTGGCCTTGAAAAAATCATGCAGGGCTACACTGGGTCTCTTAAAGGTGAAGCCTCCCTCTATGGCCACTCCTAACCCGCAGGCCCCTCCGCAAGCACTACCCAGGAGTGTGTTCTTTCTCCTGCAACTTCCAGCATGGCCCTGTTTGCCCATCACGCACAGGCAGCTGCTAACCCAAATCCCTTATCAGCAATGGCATCCAGAACCAGCCATTTTAGCCATGGGGTCACCCAGAGAGCCCAGGACCCCAAAACAGCCAATCAGATGGCATTGACCAGTTCCCATGATGAACACATCCCTCCCCTAGCCAATCAGCCTACAAGATGTAGAAGAAAACTAATCACTCCGGAGATTGTTCTCAAAATGGTTGAAAAGCAAGGGAAGCTTATGTCCCTCAGGAAAATTGCGGCTGCAATGGGGTTTGCAAAGTCTACTGTGGCTGCAACCCTGCAAGCCTACGCCAACTGTGCCCCCTACCAAGAAGACCCCAACTGGCGCCCGTACTTCAACCAAAGGTGACACAGCCCATCCCCCTATGATGGCCATTATGGAACGTGACCTGTGGATGCCCCTGGTCCAGATACGTCTCCAGTTGGGACTCCACGACATCTTCACCAACAAAAGAACAGTGAATTTGTGGATGCACGGAGTTGTGGTTGCTGCTAGAATCTTGCCCAATCAAGTTCTCAGTGGCTCCATTTTTGTGGATACCAATCCCTACAATTCAACTATTATTAATTTTATCAAAGGAAGGGCAATGAGGGCCCGTAATGACGTCATCTTTCTGTTATATGCTAAGATATCTGCAAGTATTCAAGACTATGGAGAAAAGTGTATCCAGTCTGACGTGTACAAGCGCGGCTCAATCTTGTATCAGTTTGTTGGGGTTTTATTGGAAGTTTCCCCATTGGGTGTCAATTATTACTTGGCAATATCAAACACTGCAGATGGGTATGCCTACAAGATGGAGCTCAAGGCCATGCTGGAGGAGTGGGACACACAAAACGCCATGCACACAGTTGTACTGAGTGCATAGATGGAGCAGCGGGAATGGGCTGCCCAAGAAATCAGGGCTGCGGGGCATACCTGCTGGTTTTACCTGCTGGTCTTATCCCATCAACTACGCCAACATGCACCTTGCAGATGTATGTCTCTACAATTTTGGTTCCGCTCTCAGGCGCTTAAAGCCTGCTACCTACAACAAACTATGCACCCAAATTGATAAGGGGTATGAGCTTTTCCCTTCCGCGTCCGTCCAGGAATTATTTGATCTCATCATCTTCTATGCAAGAGATAGTGATAAGTCCAGAAAGGACCCACGCCTCCCCCACATCACTCCATCCGTTTTTTCAAGCCAGTATATGTGACAGAAGAAGAATTTGAGCAATTGAAGCAATCAGCTCTTGCTTCCCCTTCCCAGTCAACAAACCCTGCCTCCCCAACCCCCCATCAAGCCACCTGCCTTCCAACCCTGACTCACAAACCACCACCCATTCCCTCACCACTATCTCTGATGCTGCCCCTTTCACAGGCGCAGATGAAGGTGATGTTCATTCTTCCCATTCCCTCCCCTTCTTGTCCTTTGATTAGTAAATAAATCTTTTCTTTGTGACAACTTATTAAAATTGATATCTTTCTTTCAATTCATAATTAAGAATATTTTCTTTTTACATTATCAACATTCCCCATAATTAATACAATTTTGTACATTTTACAAATAGCTTAAATTTATGAGCATACATATTTTTCATTGTCATTAATAAATTAAAGACAATAAACATAAATATTGCATTAAAATATTGCAATTAGATGTCAACTATTGATATTTTGATATTATGTGCATAACTCAAAGCATTTTGTTTAATAAGTGTGACTGTAAACTAGGCCTTTTTCATTGTAATTTATCTAAATGGACTGTGTTTATATTAGAGAGCCATTAACACTTAGTACAAATATTGATACATAGTGCATTTTACAGCCTGTATATTTACCTATTGGTAATAATTCTGTAAAATTTTTATTTGGATTTTGCGAGGTAATAGTAATGTAATGTGTTATTAAATTACTGTTTATTGTTGCAACTGAACCAATGAGAGTTCAGTACTTGGAATTGGGGAAGACAACAGTCCAATAGGAAAGGACAGAATAATAAGAATAAGGTAGCATTTATTGTAGGATATTGTGATTAATATACTAAATGGGGAAGCCACAAGGCCACAAGGGGGTGGCATAGTGGGGAGTTCCATGTAGGGTTTGGAGCCAAGCAATAACTTGTGTGGGGATCATCGGGTTGAATTGGCAACACTCCTAATTAGAATGAAGTGCCCGCCATTCAACCTTGCCAGCTGATCCATTCATAACATTAGATACGTCAAGGGGCAACTTATCAAGTGCCCCCTGTGTATTGTAAGATATGTTAGCAGGCGAGGTTCAAACCTTGGTTGCAACACCCCCCTTGCCCCCTGCTTGTTGTCAGACACCAGGACTGGAGTCTGCGGAAGGTCTGGGAAGGTCTACACAAACAATCTTTGTGTGGGGATGGCACAGCAGGGGCGCAAGCAATTGTGGTGAAGTTTCTTGGTGTTTCCCTGGGCATCCTCAAGTTGGTAGGTGTGGTTGTCATAGACGGCAGCTACCTTGAAGGGTCCTAAGTGGTTGGGATCTAATTTGGCAGAATTGGGATTGAGGGTGTAGACGGGGTCACCTACGGCGTATCTAGCTTTGAGGTGTTTTGTCCCCCCTGCAATCTGCTTGTGTTCAATCTCCCGGGCTTTGGCGCACCATTGATCTAGGGAGGGAGTTGGCACTAAGGGGGGTTTGTTGGGAACCTTGGACCGTAGTTTCCCCTGTTCAACCCCTGTCAGACCGTCAGGTGTTCCAAAGGCCAGGGTGTTAGGACTAAAACCAGTGCCCCTGTTGATTCTTGCTCACAGGATCAGTAGAGCGGTGGGAAGATGTTCAGTCCACACAGTATTAGGGTGCTCTTGTGAGAGCTTGGCAATCAATTGAACTAGGGAGCCGTTTAACCGTTCCACGCGCCCGTTGGCTTGCGGATGGTAGGGGGTCATGACTATGTGCTGGAGCGCGTTCTTGACGCAGTATGCCTTCACAACGTGTCCAACAAGTTCAGGCCCACCATCTGTGATGAGACGCTTGGGTTGCCCAAAGCAAGCCACAATCTCCTTGCCAATAAAGTGGGTAACAGTGGTGGCAGTTTGGTTGGTTGTTGCCCAGGCCATTGGCCAACACGTGAAGTAGTTGATAGCAATGATAATATATTTCTTACCCAGTCTGTCTTTGGGAAGCGGTCCCACAATGTCGAGGGCCTACTGTTCAAAGGGTTCCATAGCCTTGATGGGTAGGACAGGCTTGGGAGGTACAGGCTTGGACATATTTTTTTCACACAATACACATGTTTCAAGGAGGTCCAAGATGTCTTGGCGCATGCGCAGCCACCAAACCTTACGTTTCATGATCTCAAAGAGGTTACACCCTCTGATGTGACCCAAGGTTTGGTGGTAGTGTAAGATGGTGTCTCCTCGTTGTGTGGTGGGAATATACAGCGTTTTCTCACCTGTCTCTGCTTGGCGGCAGACGTTTCCAGCATCAATGGTGAACTGACTTTTGTTATCCTTCAGCTTGGAGATGGTGACCGAGTTAAGGCCTTTGTAACGGGTCGCCTCAGGGTGCAGGTAGAGCATGGGCCAGTCTGGGTCCAGACTGTTGTCCCCAGTGATGGACGCTATGTAGAGTTGTGAAAGAGCGTCGGCTGTAACAAGTTCTTTTCCAGGCTTATATTTGATGCGTAATTGATAGGGCAACAGACGTTAAACCCACACTTCTTGGCAGCTTGTCAGATGGGACTGCATGTTGAAATACTGGAGTGACTTATGGTCCGTCAGAACGCGGGGTGGGAAGGTCACACCTTCCAAGTAACAGCGCCACTTCTCAACGCAGTGTACAATGGCTGCCAGCTCTTTATCATGGATGGGATAATGTTGTTCCGAGTCAGTGAGCTTCCAGGATTCATATGCTACGGGGAGGAAGACACCATTGTCAGTTTCTACCCTTAGCACGCCCCCTATGGCCCTGTCAGAGGCGTCAGTCTTGAGTTTGTACTGTCAGTTTTGGTTGGGGAACTGCAGTACTGGTGCCGTTGTGAGCCTTTGCTTCAACGTCCCAAAGGCTTGATCTCTGGCGGGGGTCCAATGAAAGCGCTGTTTGGTATTGAGGAGCTCAGTAAGAGGTGCAATTAATTCTCCGCAATAGGTGATGAACTTGCGTACATAGGTGACCATGCCCAAGAATGTTCACACTTGGCCTACATCAGTGGGGGGCGGCATGCTAGTGATTGCCTTGATTTTGGCAGGACTGGGCTTTATCCCTTGGGCAGAGATGGTGTGCCCAAGGAATAGTAACTCCGACTTGAGGAACTCACATTTGGAGGGTTTAGCTTTTAGCTGGTTTTCCTGAAGGGTGTTGAGAACAGCACAGAGGTGTTGGATATGTGTGGTTTGATCTTGACTGAAGACAATAATGTCATCAAGGTACACCACCACACACTTTCCAATCAGTTCCTCAAAGGCTTTGTTCATCAACATGGCAAAGGTAGAGAGAGTGTTAGTCATTCCAAAGTTCATGACACAACACTCAAACAACCTGTAGCGTGTGCAGAAGGCAGTTTTTGCCTCATCCCCTGGTGCAATGCGGACCTGGTTGTACCCTGCAGTGAGATTGATCTTGCTAAAGACCTTTGCGCCTGCAAGTGTATCAAACAGGTCATCAATCTGCAGCAGGGGGTATTTATTTTTAACTGTCACCTCATTTAGGGCGCGGTAGTCTGTGACCAGGCAAAGAGACCCATCCTTCTTAGCTATGAAGAAGACTGCCACCCCGTATGGAGAGAGCAAGGGGCAAATGAATCCCTTATCAAGCGCGTCCACAAGGTGCTGGTGGAGGGTTTCATCTTCCTTTGGTGTGAGACAGTATAATGGTTGTGCTTTAGGTAACAATCCTTGAAGTTGTACAGCGTGCTGGATCTCCCGGGATGGAGGTAGTTGTTTGAGTGTTTCACTGAATACATCCCTGTATTCCTTGAGGAGTGCAGCTAGTGCTGGTGGTGGTGATGTTGACAAGGGAGGGACTACAGATGATTCTGCACGGATAACTTCAACTGAACATTGGTTAAAGTCTAGTTTCCCCCCTTGAAATTGTATGAGCCTGTTTCTGTCATTCTGACAAACACAGTGTCATGTGGTAGTTTGTTCATTTCCATGGGGTAAATCTGAAAACCCACCCCATTTCTATTGAGGGTGATGACAGAGGTATCCCAGTCAATGTAAGGGCGGTTATGCTGGAGCCAGTCAAGGCCAGCAATTACGTTGTGGCTGAGGCCTACCATGATTGGCCCAGAGAGCTTAACCTGGATGTTCCCCATTCTTAAAAAGAAGGGTACTGTCTTGTGGGTGATGGCAATCCTGCGAGAATTGGCTACATGTACTGCTTTGAATCTGCTGGGTACTCGGTCTAATTGCTGGGAGTCAGTGAATGCCTGATCTACCATGGTGTGATCAGCCCCAGTGTCTACCAGTAACTTGTGGGTGTTCCCACAGAAACGGAAGGGATAGGACAAGCGGGTTACTTTATTTGCGGAATGAGCGGCTTGCAACACGGGGTCATCGCTATGGACCTGAAAGACGTCTAGGGTTTTGACTTCGTGAAGATTGTAGTCACGGGAGTTCTTTGCAAGCAAGGGCTGAGAGGGCGGGTCAGTCAGGGTTGTAAGGCCTCTTGTCATTACAACCCCCAGGCTTTTTCCTGGTCCTCAATTAGCGCTAGCTGGAGTTCCCCCTCGCAGGGGCGTTTAGCTGCACCTTCCTGCTGTCAAGGCTGGCGACAGCCCACTTGACCTTGACCATTGTTAGGTGAAGGACGTGGTTGGGGTGGAGCATTGTTGGTGCGGTGGAAGCCCATTGAAGCTTAGCTACTGGCCTCTACAATGGCTTTATAACAGTTGTCAATAGAGGTGCAGAAGTCTATGGGAACCCACTTGCAAATATGGGGTTTTAACCCATTGACAATGAGAGTGAGCAACATGGTGTTCCCATTGTTCACTGCTTTGGGGGTGGCAGCAAGGGCTTGTTGCCACGCGGCAAGATACTTGGGGACAGAACCAGTCTGCTTGATGGCTAGAAGGGGAGTCCCCAAGATAATGGGTGAGAAGGTTTCGCTATACCGGGACTTGGCGGCGTCTCAAAATGTTGCCCAGGTGACGTCAAACTCCTGGCTGGCCCAGTTGGTGAACCACACGGCAGCGGGCCCCATAAGGCAGCCAGATGCAGTGGCAACCCACATGGACTTGGGAACCTGACAGATACAGAGGCGCTTTTCAGTGGACTGGAGCCAAATGACAATGTCAGCTCCTTTGACACCGCCAGTGAAGGACTCTAGTTGGAGGTTGAGCATATGTTACAACAGATCTGACTGTGGCGGGGTGACGCTAGCGTCACGCTGCCCGAGGCGGAGCCAATTATATACACTGGTGAGAACTAGCTTATCTTGATAGATGACATAACCTTCAGGAATGTCCCCCTTGGGGATTGGAAGGAACATTGCTTGTTGTGGAGCAGCCATGCAGCCCGTACTCTGTGCTTTCTTGGGGGGAATTTTGTTTTTGAAATAGGTTGGAACCTACTTCTGCTACCACTGTTGCAACTGAACCAATGAGAGTTCAGTACTTGGGATTGGGGAAGACAACAGTCCAATAGGAAAGGACAGAATAATAGGAATAAGGTCTCATTTATTGTAGGATATTGTGATTAATAATCTAAATGGGGAAGCCACAAGGCCACAAGGGGGTGGCATAGTGGGGAGTTCCATGTAGGGTTTGGAGCTGAGGAATAACTTGTGCGGGGATCAGCGGGTCAAATTGGTAACACTCCTAATTAGGATGAAGTGTCCGCCATTTGACCTCACCAGCCGGTCCATTCATAACGTTAGATACGTCAAAGGGCAACTCATTGAGCGCCCCCTGTGTATTATAAGATACGTTAGCAGGCGAGGTTCAAACCTCAGTTGCAACATTATTACCATTAATTGGCTGATTTTCTTTGCTGTGGCAATTGTGCATTTTCTGATATTTACGCACTAGTATCCAATTGGTTGGTTTCAAATCTAATTGCACAGGCAATAGAAAATCAAGCTGCCACCCTGACCACATCCAGTCTTGGGGTGGCAGCTTGATTTCCTATTGCCTGTGCAATTGGATGTGAAACCAACCAATTGGAAACCAGTGCATAAATATCAGAAAATGCACAATTTCCACAGCAAAGAAAATCAGCCAATTAATGACAATAAACTGTAATTTATTAATCCATTACATTATTATTACCTTACAAAATCCAACTAAAAAGTTTACAGAATCATTACCAATAGGTAAATATACAGGCTGTAAAATACACTATGTATCAATATTTGTACTAAGTGTTAATGGCTCTCTAATATAAACACAGTCCATTTAGATAAATTACAATGAAAAAGCCATGTTTACAATGGATTTTATTAAACAAAATGCATTGAGTTATGCACATAATATCAAAATACCAAGAGTTGACGTCTAATTGCAATATTTTTAATGCAATATTTACGTTTATTGTCTTTAATTTATTAATGATGATGAAAAATATGTATGCGTTGAAGATAGTACTATAAAAAACGGTTTTTTGATGGAATTCAAACAAAATTTCAACTATCTATAACTTGATTAACAAATTAGAAGTACACCTGCAAAAGGTTGTTGAAATTGAAAAAAATATCAGGGAAATAGTGACAGGAAAGCTGGGTGACAAGGGCCAGCCACTAATCCAGTCAAAAGAAAATACTATGAACAAACTAGGAAATATTACAGACAAAAAGAATAAAGAAGCATTACTAAATCTCCAGGGAACAATTATATCAAGCCTGAAGTTCAACAATGCAGCCTACAATTTGTGGGAGTTCTGGCGGGGGGACAAAGAAAATAATAAGATCAAACTAATTGAAGGATACAAAGTTCCAAAGGAAATCAACACAAATGAAGAGGAAACCAACCAAATGGAAACAGAAAAAAATAAAACATAAGCAAGAAGCAGGAGTGCTTCACAAAATACAGAAAATTTATCAAATGAAAATCAAGAGGAAGCACAAGTTGCAAGAAAAATAAGAAAAATTAAGCCCAGGAAAATTAATGAAGAGCAGCCAACACTCATTAAGTTCTCCAAAGTGGCGCCTGTGGCTGAGGGGGCCACAGGGGAAACAATTAGTAAGTCTTTTTATGTTTTACTTATATTTATTTTAGTCATCACCAGGAATGGGGATGAGGGTGTGGAAGTGGTGGCTTATAAGCCAAGTTGGTTTTACGGGGGTTATCAGTCACTGGTAGCCCCTGTAAAACAAATAAATAAAAACCAAATAAATAAAATAATTCAACAGAGTATGTTTAATTTTTCAAGTAGTAAAGCTAAAAATAGGGAATATTTACCACCCACAGGGTGCTCGCTGTGGTTGAGGGAAGCATATGAAATAGGATCAAGTATCAACTTCAAAGAAATGAATGAAATTTGTGGGGGTATCAAATTAAACTTCAATGAATATATATACAAAAGCATTCAAAGATTTCCCTTTTCAAACATAAATTAATATGAAAAAATATAATAAAAACAGACTTTCAAATAGGACCAGAATATCTTAAAACTGAAATTTTCAACAAAGTGTTCAAAGCATTATCAAATAAAGTCGGGGACACAGTCCTTGTGAATAATTTAAAGCCTTTATTTATTTCATTTGCAGAGGCATGGGGGCGGATACAAGCCAGGCGTACTCTGGAACCATCTTAAAATTCAGCAACACATCCTATATAAATAGATTAGCTCAGGTATATAAAAAATTATGCATGTTCTCCAAAAAAACATACCTTGCAAAGGATTCACGTCGCCATATACCTAGGAATACTGTTGCACTGCATATTAAAAACAAATGTCAAAAAGTTGGAGGATGTACCTATACAAATTGATATATGTCAATTAGCACTAGAATACCAGAAGACACTGCAGGGGTATAGGACAGTCAAGCACGTCCTGTATGACTCCTTTGCATTGGCAACATTGTATGGGTACTATGTGCCCCCTGAAAAAATCTACTAATTGATTTGCTCACCTGCCTCCCTTTTATCAAGTGTTCAGCAACCACCAGGGTACAGGGCACCACCCCTCTAGCAATCACATCCAGGGTTGTCCACCACGTACAGAAGAGTATGTGGATCCAGTTAGACACTTTAGCTGAAAATTTAATTTTGGGGTATAATTCCTCGGAATAATCACATTCCATTTGCAAGTTGCATATCCCTAACAAATTTTATTCCCTTGTAATTTAACTTTTTTTAAATATTAATTTTAAATAGTAAAATTTAAATATTAAAATTTTAATATTGAAATTTAATATTTAATAGTTCAATTATAAAAGTAATATATCTAAGTATTATAAGACATTAGTTATAGCTGTAAACACGTAAAATAATAAAAAAGAATTAAAAATGTTTTTATTCTAAATTCAGAACCTAAACGTAAAATGCAGGATTGTCAAATCCTTGGTCCAAATTTCAAATCTCTTTTTGCGGGATGGCCTTTTTTAATTAAATTTAATTCTTTGTGTTTTTTTTGGATTTTTTAAAAATGCGGGAACTCATAGACACTTTGCAAAGTTCAAGTCAAACTGCATATTTCCAATGGACAAAATGATTTAACTGGAATCAGATTTGAAGTGTTCAAATCCATCAACCATTTTCATTAAGTTTACTATGTTTTTTGAAATTGCGGGATTGTCAAATCCAAGAACCAAATTTCAAATCACTTTTGAATGCCACTAGTAAACTCAAATACTAAGTGCAGGAACTGGAATCCAAATTGAATGTACAGTAAGTAACTATGACAAATCAACCCAAATAAAGAAGCTCCACTCTGGATAAAAACAAAAGAAAAATCCAATCTAAACAACCATGTTTAGACATGAAATTAAGTGAAATGCAAAATTATCTAAGCTGGAAATGATGCAATATTCTGCACTCTAAATCACTAATATAGCAACTACAAAACCATATAATGATATATGAGCTACCCTCCTGATGAGGCAGAAATTTTTTAAAAGTTTTTTGGCCCTGGCGTAGCCAGGGGCCGAAAAACTTATTTTCAAGGAAGAAAGGAGGGGAAAAGATAAACCATCAGTTTACTACACTATGTATTCATGTATTGCTATTAAGGATTTTGGGGTTCCTGTCCACCAGTCCCCAAAGTGTGTCCTGGATTGTAGCCAGGGACTGGCTGGAAAGGATTGTCATTCTCTTGTAAGGGAAAATGTATCTCATAAATATATATAAGGGTTGAAATGGGCTTTTATTCACTCTCAGAAGGAAGATCCCCTTAGAAACCTTCTGGCATATGGCCTGGGGGGTCAAGAAAACAATATATTTTGCCAATACTTGGAGTTCTCCAACAATAGCTTGGACTCCTTGTACTTGGTCTTGGACTCCTGCACCTTAGTCTTGGACTTCTGCTCCTTAGACTTGGACTCCTGCTCTTTAACTTTTGTCTGGCGCCTTAGAATCAGACTTCTGTGCTGCGCTTAGGATCCAGCTCCTTATTCTTGGGCTCCTGCTCTGTTATCTTGGGCTTCAACTCTCTTTATAGCTCCAGTGGCCTTGTTATTTCACTTGTATAAGTACAACCAAGCTCCTGCTGGTGATCAAAAGGCCCAGGAAAGACCTCCAAAAAGACCCAGAAAGACCCTGTAACTTTCCAGCCAGCCACTTTTTTATAGTGTCCTTTTCCCAACGGTTCCGCCTTTAAAATGGCTTTCTTCAGAAGCTTAAACCATTGCCGCTCACTTTTCTATAATAACTTAAGCTTACATACTTACTTTCTCAAAAGCTTAAAGTATTAATTCACTATTTCCTTGCTTATACTTTAAGCTTTTAGCTTCCAACCAATCATTTTCATCAGGCAACCTGCCAGAACTCAACCAATGAATGCAGAGCGCAGAAATAGGCCATTTCTGAAGTTCCACAGGGATCCAACTAAGAAATCAATTTCCATTGCTCAAACCACCCAAATTGACAACTCTTCGCGCACCAAAGTGTTGACCAGTCCATTATTCCGGCATCAGTCTTCCCTGAATTTAACCTGAACTAATTTAAATAGTAGAATACCATTTAAATTGTTCTTTATGAACCTCTTCAACGTTTCCCCATATATTTACAAATATAGTAAAATCCAAGGAAAACGTCCCACCAAAACAACTTTGTATCCAGCTCTCATAGCAACATACCTTCATCTATCCTAGGAACTTAATAAAAAAATATCTTACCCACACTTCTATCCACATTCCTTCTTGATTTTAATACTAAACCAAGGCAAAAAATTCTACATTTTCCCACTTCAGCAAATCAATTCAGCAAAATCTTGGCTCATTTCTCTGGAACACTAGTTCTTCACCATCATCTTTGGGTTCTTCAGTCAGCTTTCTTCAACAACAGTCACTAAACTTCCACTTGGCCAACATAAGCCCCGTCTGCAAACCACCAAACATGTGGACTGTCAAAAGGATACTTTATTATTAGCATTTTTTAAAATCAACTGTAATCAAGCATCTAAATTTTAGCCGTCCTAAAATGGAATAGGATGCTTTTTGAGAATGCCTATGATTCCTAAAAGAATTAGCACAAATCCACTCTAGATCCTTTATCATCCTTTTTGAGATACCCATAAATTATATTTATTTCAAATTCACTGCAATTATGATTTCAAACTTGGTTCTTGGATTTGACAATCCTGTAATTTCAGATTCATTAAATTTTACAAGATGTCTATGATTTTTTTGACATACAGGAAATCTCAAATTGTACATAAGAATCCTGCATTTCTGATTCATGTTTCCTGCATTTGTTTGCTGAGTTTTGTCTTTTGTTAGTTGAGTTATCTACTCAAGAGATTTGAAATTTGCCAATTTAAATAAATCAAAAAAGTCAAATTAAATGTTTGATTTTATTAAATATTTTTATTTTTCACTCAGCTGAGTTGCCCGCAAAAGTGATTTGAACTTTGGACCAAGGATTTGACAATTCCACATTTTTACGTTTAGGTTCTGAATTTACAGTATTTGCTGGCTTGTTGAGTACGGGTTCATTTATTACATATACAAACATTGAGAATTGAATTTATCTGCATCATGCGGCCCACTCCACTTATATTCTAAACAAATGATTGTTTAGGACTCAAATTACCTTTCCCTTGTAATATGATTTGATAAATATATTTGATATGCTTGACCTGCGTCATAAGTACTAATTAGTAAGAGATACATGAAAATCATTGGTTTTTGTATCCTGTGGCTGTAGTGGCACTGACATAATAAGGATCAGGTGATGACTTGCAAGGTCAAATCTGTGGCTTTTAAAAAAGTCCATGGTACTAAAAAGGGTTCAAAATTATTTAAATAAAATTAATCCATTTCTATCTTTTTTAATTTAATTACTTGTTAGCTCTACAGTCAATATGCTATTTGGTGCATTATAATAAAAATATGTGTCTCTATATCTAGTATAATTAATTTTATTTATATTTTTTTACTAATTCTTTTATGTCTATAATACAATTCAACGTCACATCATTATATATATATAATAATTTCTGTGTCATAATAAAAACAAAATAAATAAAACTAAAAACAATTGATATCTAGAGCGCCCATTTTTCTGATTGGCTCAGAGGCAAGGAATTTGGGGAGGAAGGATTCCGAGTGCTTGTAAAAAGCTGCCACCACATCAGATGGCATTGCAAATGGGCTGATCTTGAGAATGTTGAAGAGATCCTTGGTGACTTGGGGGAGGCCTTTCTTCACCTTATTCTTGATCCACCCAAAGACCTCCTCAATTGGGTTAAGAGATGGGGAATATGAGGGGAGGAAGACAAGTCTCATTGGACAATCAGCAAGGTGGTGATTGGAGGAATGGCTATTCTTGTCAATGGGTGGAAACTTGGACACAACCAGATCCACTTTGTAGAGCACAACATTATCTAACACAGCAATGTTGGTTGTACTGCAATAATTGATCCAGAGATAATCCTTGACAACTTGGAGAAAATTGAGAAAATTCCCGCTATTGTGGGAACCCTTGATCATTTGGTATTGGTCCAACCTGTGAGGACCAAGAAGCGCAACCATTTAATAGGTCAGGCAACAGATAGCTGCACAATGGGCTACACCGTCCTTGGACCCCTTCTTGACCCACCCATGCCTAGACCTGAGTGAGGAGAAAAACAACAATTTGTCAATGTAGAAGAACTGTATGTTGCCAGTCTCCTTAAGGGCCAGATAAGTCTTGGCATAAATGCACCACTCTTTGATTGTTTTATTGCTGTTTCTATTGTACCGAGAAACTCTGAGGACCTTCTAAGAGAAGCCCAATTTGACCATTGCTTTGTATACAAGGGTTTTGGAGACAGAGAGCCCAAACTCTGAGGCAAGCATTGATTGGACAGCAAGTGAGTCCAGCTGACAATCCTTGGTAACCCACTTCTTTATTGCATTGATATGAACAGGCTGAAGGAGTTTGGGCTGCCGCTTAGCCTTGGTGGATTTGGAAATTCACCCAGTGTCACCATACTTTTTGTTGATGTCACCAATATATCTGGCTGTGACCCCAAATTGGGATGCAATATCCCAAACTGCCATTCCCCCATTCAAGCAGTTGAGGAGAGCTTCACACTCAATATCTGTTAACTGACGCCAGCCCTTGACAGGTACCACGGCATCCTGGCTGGCAGACTCAACACAGGAGATGGGAACCTTTGTTTAGAAGGTGGGATCTTGCTTGGTTGTGCTGGCGCCATCAATGGTGACATATGATACAGGTGCAGATGGCTCTTCAGTGGTGGCCAATGACTCATAGGACATGTCAAAAATGCTTGGGCAGGAAGTGGCAACTCTTGGATCAGGAGTGCAGGGCCGGGTGACAATTGGGTACACAGTGGAGATGTAAGTAACCTCAGTGTTCCTGGTGACCCTGGTGTAGGAAACTTTGGTGGCAGGCCTTGAGAGCAGCTTCTGTCTGGGATTCAGGCTGTGTGATCTGGCTTGAGATGTGGGAGGTGGTTGACTGGCAATGACGCCTTGGGAGGCCTGTGTGTTGGCATGACTCCCTTCAATTTGTGTTCTGGGTCTGTTCTTGGACCCTCTGGGACGCCCTTGTGGACAGGCTGCCCGCAGGCTGGTGCAGGAGCGGGTTGAGAATGCAATTGACGGTCCATAAAAATAAAATAAAAAATATATTTTAGATTAAACATGTATTTATTTGGATTTATTGGTTTAGTTGTGGGTAGTTGTTTTCTCTTGATTTAGCCTTGAATAGTAGCAGAGTTTCTATATTTTTTATTTGAAGTGTATAATATTGTATACTTTCCAGGTTTGGATAATTTTAAAGTTTAGTCACTTTTTATGTCTAAACACGGTTGTTGAGATTGAATTTTTCATTTGATTTTATCCAGAGTGGAGCTTCTTTATTTGGGTTGGTGTTTCCTAGTGTGCTTACTGTACATTCAATTTGAATTCCAGTTCCTGCACTTAATATTTGAGTTTACTAGTGGCATTCAAAAGTGATTTGAAATTTGGTTCTTGGATTTGACAATCTTGCAATTTCAAAAAACATAGTAAACTTAATGAAAATGGTTGATGGATTTGAACACTTCAAATCTGATTCCAGTTAAATCATTTTGTGCATTGGAAATATGCAGTCTGACTTGAGCTTTGCAAAGTGTCTATGAGTTCCTGTATTTTTAAAAAGTTCAAATAAATATACAAAGAATTCAATTTAATTAAAAAAGGCCATCCCGCAAAAGTGATTCAAAATTTAGACCAAGGATTTGACAATCCCAAATTTTTACGTTCAGGTTCTGAATTTACAGTACATAAGTACTGTGTCAATTTTTGCACAAGAAACTCTAAATTACGTCACATATAGTCCTTATTTGTACCATCATTATAAAAGAGCCAACTTCTTGAGAAACTACATATCTTTCTCAGAAACAAGTTAATTTCCACCTGTAATCAAATCATTTAATAAGAGAACTCACAGTTAATGTAGATTCAGAACTTGTAGGGCAAAATGCAGGGTTGTCAAATAATATGTCCAAATTTCAAATCATAATTGAAGTGACTTTGAAATTAATTTAATTAATGGTTGTCTCAAAAATAAATTCAAAGGATATACGGTGAGTCCATGACAATTCTTTTGGGAATCATTAGCATTCTTGAAAAGTCAAACAATTCTATTTTGGGACAGCTGAAATTTAGACGCCTTGTATTCACTGAATTAGACATACTTGACAATATAATTGAGTAAAATAGGAATACCTCTTATTAAGTTTTATTTTTGATTGGAAATTATTATGACTTCATTCAACAAAAACCAAATTGATGAGCTATTTGAGCAACAGTGCCCATGTTGACATGAGCACTGTTGACCATGAAAGCAAATTCCACTGAGGAATTTGATAGTTTATTGAGTCTAATTCCAATTTTTAATTGCTTTCAGAGGTGCAAACCCAAAACACACCAAAAACATGACTGTTTCAACGCAATTTTTATTAATCTTAATATTTTTACTTTTATTTCAACTTTTCCATAGCTTTTACTAATAAAAATAATTTTTTTGCAAAGTTGAGAACAATATAAAAGTGTCAATGTTGGCATTTTTAAGCATATCCTATTTTTGATAATAAAAACAACATTGTTAGAATATGAATATTATTATATTAATTAAAGACATTATTTTTATTGGTTTAATATATAGAAATAGCCTAGCCACATATAACAGTCTATCAAAACAATCATGCTATAGGTTCATCTGTGGCACATAATTTGACTTAAATATCATAAATGTATTTGTTGCTAAGGCTGATTGCATAATTTAAGCCCAATTTACCATGAAAATTACTATAGAATTTATATTAAACACAACAACGACACTAAAAAATGTCTACAGATTTCCTGTGATCAATCACAAGAGTGGAGATTAATCAAAATAGAGTGACATAATTAAGCCAAAATTACTATGCTGTTGCCTAACAAAAATGATGTAAGTAAAAAATTGACACTACCTTTTTCATTAAACCAATCTACCTCTTAACAGTTTATAATACACATGATGGTAAACTATCATATTTAAACCCCACTAATATGTTTTTATTATTAAAATAAAAAACTTTGACTATACTTTATCTTATTTTTATATGACTTATTTTTTTATCATATGTACAAAATAACACTGGATATGCTTTATATTTATAGGTTCACTTAACTTTAATTATGCATACATGCAAAAAACATGGTAGTTTTTCAAAAAAAGTCAACAGTGCTGATGTTGTCTCTGATAATGTCTACAATTTTCCTAATTGAAGGTGTGAGTTCAGCATATTTTTGCTAATTGTCTTTCTTAATGTCAACACTTTTCACTCTCTATGTATAAAAATTTTACTTTTACATAATAAAATCATCTTTCTTTTTAATATATTGTATTTTTGTATTCCTCTTTTATATTTTGGAATTTTAAAATAAAAACATCTTTTTCTTAACTTTTTGTATATGTCTCTCTAATTTTACTTGTTTTCCAACTTTTAATAAAATACATATTTTTACCCAATTTTTTATCTATGCATACCCAATAAAAGTCTTCTGAGTCTATATTTTCTTTTCAATGCTTGTTTTTTATCATTATTTGGCTATAAATTTAAACACATTTTTTTGTTTTTGGATCTTTTTACTTATAAATTATAGGATAAAAGTACTTCAAAGTAGCCCAAAAGCACAAAGTGCCCCACAGAGACTCACAGAGATATCAAGCAGAAGCCCTTGCCATTCAAGAGGGCTACCCCAAAAACTCTTCAATAAAGAGATCACTTCACTGGAGAGTATTAATCAGATGGGATTTTGAAATACCACAGCTTTTACAACTCTTTGCTAAATAGGAGCCAATCAATAAGTAGTGTTCTGTGTTGTGTTATAGGACACAACCAAGACACACAAAGGTAAATCTTAACAGTAGGATTGGGCTTGTACTAATCCAGAGGTTAGTCTTTAGGGCTGAATAAAGAATTCACTTTATGGCCCTGGGAATGATAATTATCAGCAGTTTCCTCTAGATACAGCTAGGGAGATATTAATAAAGCACAATAAAAACAACAAAGAGAAAATGTGAATAAAAACTTAGTTTTATTATATAGATAAAATGATTCTTATATGGAAAATATTTACCACAAAACAGTAGAGTAACAGTTAGATCACTGGCTGCTCTCATAAGTGGGCTGGGGGTCAATTGTGTCATCAGGAAAAAGGTAAATGATACCAATACGTTTTTTAGGTTGAAATCTATTTCAGGTTGCAAAAGGGGATTGAAGGATTTTGCACTCAAAATATGATTTCTCCAAAGGCAAGATTTAAAGATCATGAATAATGTGATTCACAGCATTGCCCCATCTAGATTGGCCTTTTGGGGTATACTTTTGGAGGGACTTGACATGTACCCATGCAAAGGAAAGTCCAGTGGATAGCAACTTGACAGTGTAATCAGAGCTCCACTTAAAGGTTACTTCAAGAGGGCCAGCCCATAAGGATTCCAACTTGTTAGCTCTTCCTGCAACCCAATGTTGATAGTAGAGGACCAAGTCTCTGACTTGGAATTCTGGGATAGGAGTGTGGCCGTTGTTGCTTGGTTTTAGCTCCAGAGCCTTTGTCTTATAGGCAGAAACATACACAGAAGCTTGGATGTCAATTATGCAATTAGTCAGACTTTTGATGTGCTCTTCAGGATTGGAGGCAGCACCAGAGGTAGAGAGCTGCATACCCAAGATAGAAGGATTGGTATCCTCTCTTCTGTATAGCATGGCAAAGGGGGAGAAACTAGTAACTCTGTGCTTGCTGAGGCAATAGGCAAACATGGCAGCTGGAAAGTACAGATCCCAGTTGGCAGCATCAGAGTAAGTCAGTTTCCTCATAATAGATACCAATGTAGAGTTAGAACTTTCCACAGCTCAATTAGTAGAAGAATTAATGTATCCCTAGCGCTTCTACTACAGAGGTCACCAGATGTGCATTGAAGTTGAATCCATTATCAGAAAGTAGCAATTGAGGGCATCCATAGCAGTAAAAGTCTTCTTGCAACAGAAATACAGCAGTTATCTTTGCTGTGATGTCTTTGGTAGGTCTAACTTGTACCCATTAGCTGAAATGATCCACAGCAATCAGTATGAACCAACATCCTGATCTGAATTGTGAAAGGGGTCTATTGCATCTATACTTACAGTATGAAAGTTATGCTGCAGAGGCATCAATTTAGACTCATGGAAAATAGCACAAGGTCTTTGTATTTGACAGTCATTACAACTAGCTATAACATCTAGAATTAATAGGCAGAAAAATTACCAATAGTAGTATTTTTGAAGTAAGTCATGGGTCTTGGCTATTACTCCATGCCCTATTTCCCAATGGGCCTTGTTGTGATCTGAGGCGCGGCACAGAGTCAAAACAGGAAATCCTAACCTTAGAATTGGATTTGTACTAAAACTTGGTTAGAATGGCTGGGAAGGCTATATGATTTCCTTGTGGCCCTGAATGAATAATATCTACTAGACGTGGCTAGAGAGGCGCCAAAGTACGTGAAGACAAAGACAAAAATATGAATAGAACTTAAATTTTATTGGTAAAAGTAAAATGTATTAAATATTGTGTAGCTTTACCACAAAACAGTACATGAACAGTAGGATCACTTGCCACAAGCATGAGTGGGGCAAGCAAGTTGCGCAGAATCAGGAAACTGAACAATTGAATTTCCCAATTTGGAGCCAGAGTCATTTCAAAGAGTGAAAGCAAAAGAGAGAGATGAGTCCTCAAAATAACCAATTGAAGGCAAAATCAAAACACAGTGAATGGCAGCATTCATAACAGGCCTTCAGGATAAAGGAAAATTGTAGACTGGGGAGGTCATAAGGGAGGTACTGTTTTTACACCTTTGTGAAAAGTTGCTAATTGAAGATGAAGTTATCCTGAGATACATTCTGTTGGGCCAAGCAAGTATCTTCAGTTTCAGTTTCTCATGATGAAGGGTGACAAATAAACTTCAGCAGAATGAGGGGCTAATAGTCAGGATACCACGTCTCAGGGGAAGGCCTGTTAGCCTCAGCTGCCAACTTGCTCTGTTGGGAGGAGGATAGAGCCCACCATAGGAGGGGTGCTAACTTGATGAGATAATATGCTGATTGGCCTACTAAAGCCCGAGGTTCAGCGGATGGAAGAATAGTGTTGACTAACCCAGCCAAGATAATATAAGCAATTCCTGCATATTGGTTGGCTGTGGGAGGAGTCAGTCCTGGGGTGGGTTGTAGGCCGTCAGGATTGGGTGTTGGGGGTGCTTCAATATCTGTCTGGTAGGCAGGCAAATAGACTACTTCACACAGATATTGGGAGCTGGTTGCTTGTACCAAGTATCTTTGTGAAAGGCTGTTTATGGAGTTATCTGCTGGGCCAGGTGGTCTGGGCAGAAGTCTCCTTCACAGTAAGCTCCCAGTACTCTGGTTTAAGCGGATAGTCAGAGAAAGGCAGTGGGCCAAAGGGAGCTCCAAGAGGACAATACAATGTAGGCCAGGTTTCAGAGGCTTCCTCAGGAATGCAGGCCATCTGCCCAAGATTTTCTGTTGGAACAGTAGTAAAATGGAAAACAACCAAGACAAAATAAGGAATAAATTGGTAGAAACAAGGTCCCATAATCTTATTTTTATTTCAAAATGGCAATACCAATTGTCACGGCTTCTTGGAGTTTAAATACCATTTCAAATGCTAAGTTCAGAATCTAGCCCATCACCTGATTGCCAAGTTGCTCAGTTTCTTCTGGCCTGAGAGCTCTGACCCCTTCCTGGATCTTTGGCTTGTCATTTACTCTGCTAGAATGACCTTCATCTGATGGCCCAACAATAATATCCTCATGGCATTGTCATTGCCACTGATGTTCCTGTCATTCTGTACCAAATGTCCCTCAGAAACCCCAAGCCAGGTCAACCCTGATCCCATGGTCTGAACAGCTCCAGAAGTCACTTTGAGATCACCAGAAGCCCAGGAATCATGTGGCCTGGCAGCCTGGTTTTCTAACCTATCATCTGAGTTTCTTTGAGACTTTAACTTATCAAGCTGAGCAATAAATTCCTCACCAGATGACCCGTCAGTCAATATAAGAGTGACAGCATGTTGATTCAGTGCTTTTAGCAATCTAGACTGGCCCGGATTAATCACTATCCTATGACGTTCCTCCATACTTTGCAAATCTGTAGCCTGGTGGACCTGCAAATTTAGCTGATTATTCAGATTTGAATCACAACTTGTTCCAGCTCTTTCAGTGGCTAGCTGCAAAAAACACAGGCAGACAGCCTGAGGAATTCAGGGAATTCTTCCCTGACTACATCACTTGTTTGGGTAACTTGGAAACAAACACCAAACCAAAGGACACCAGCAATCAAATTTTAGATACCCAGGTTAACTCTGGGGCTGACCCATACGGGGATTGAACCTGTAACCCTAAGAACAGTGTTAACATTATTCAAAACTCAAACAGTTTACATATGTTACCTATTTATGTTAAACCAATTGATTTGATTTTTGTTTTCAAATTTTAAAACAGCTTCAAAAAGCTTAAAAATCTATTATACAACATCACTTACTGCCTTGCATCTGATTGGCTGTATAAACTGGGTCTGACGCTCTGGGACCTGCTTAATCTATCTTTGGAGCAGGCTCCGGCCTTGTTTAACTTTCATCTTCACTACAGCCACAACTTTAATATTTTGGCTCTTGTTTCTGCCTCTTTTTAACTCTGGTTTCTAAAATTGATAACCAGTAGTATTAAGCTGCAGGAAGAAACCCAAATGGCAAACATAATTTTTCCAGCCATTATTTTAGTAAGACCTCATGTCAAATCCTCTTCTATTCATTGGACCTCTTAAATATTCCATCCTCTATTCTGGGGTATTTAAGTGAGCAATTTTTATTATTATCACTTGTTACAACAATAAAGACTTATTCTACTCTATACCTGCCTAAAATTATTTTTTGATCCATTTTTTGAAACCATGAAAGGAATTTTATTCCTGTTCTGGGGTCTAGTTCTTCTGCTTACAGTTGTATTGGGCCTTGAAAATCTCACTCCCACCACCAACTAACACAACTCCTCCCCCAATAATTCTCACCAGAAGGAGTCCTTGATCAATGGGTGGTTCAAGTATCCCTCAGGCCACTGGGGAAGAAATTTCTTTATGGTCTCACTATCACTCCTCCTCCTCCAGTTGAACCCTCACTGGTTAGACCCAACACTTCCTTCTACCTGTTGACATACTTGGTAGGGTATTACCTGTTGGGTCAGTTCAGCTCTATGATGGGCAGATTTGCCTATCTGGGCCACTTTGGCCATCTTGCTACGGTCACAGTGCCAATTGGTTTGGTCATAGCAGGACTTAACATAGGGGCTTTGGATCAACATATTGTGAACTTGTTCCCCCTCAAGTGGGTCCCTGACATAGGGTCTGCAGAATCCTCACAATCCTCAGAATCAAGTCCTGAGTTTGATTCTCCTGGTTGGAGTTTCCCACTTATTTTGGGAGAAATGTCATTTATGACACCAAAAAAGAGACACCATTCTATGCTATCATAGAGATTTAGGGAATACCAAGGGCAGCAAACTTTATGAATTTCTCAAGCACAAGGCATGGTAGCCAACTCTATATCATGACGTCAAAGAAGTTCTCAACCAATGTGAAGTGGATAAAAGTTTTTCAAAAAGCAACACTCTGCCTAAGTCTGTGTTGCCCATTTGCTCCCAGTTACTCCTTTAAGGTATGGGCCATCAACCTTGTGGGGTCCATGCCCTGGAAACACATCAACAAGAAGTGTGTTGTGATTTGGGTATGGTATATGAGTAATTGTAATTGCTTAACTCAAATACGATCTTAATTATTACTAAAGATTAGGTCAATATATATATCTATCCTAATGTTTATAATAAAGTATAAGTTATGTAAATTTGATCTTTTATTTATAAATCAAGAAGAGAGTTATATAGTATTTGAGGGATTAATAGGAACCACAGAGCGCCAGAATCCTCTGTTCTGCATCCAGGTTTATCTATCACTTAGCCCATTATTAACCTAATGATTGGATGATCATTAGTTAATATATCCTTGGAGTGCAACTTAAATGATTAATTGGACTAGTTATCATCCAGTACAAGAGTACCATTGTTCTATTGTCCACTGAGCTTAATGGATCAGTTAGTTGTTACAGTGAAGACTAGTTTACACCCAATCACTTCACAACATTTCCTCCCACTAAACTAGACATTACTGTAAAAGTCTAACACCTCTTTCAGTATGGTGAACCGTCCAAAAAGGGACAGAAAGCCAGTTGTACGCTACACAGATGTTCCAAAACCAAGAACCAGTAAGTCCCAAAGGGGAATAACCAAAATTCCTGTTGACAACGTACTGGTTCACTCACCTGTGCTAGTCTCAGAAGAGACTGATTTCACTAAAATTTTAGGTGGTGAAATAGACAAAGCTCTTCACAGCTCCTCTAGTACAGTCTCATATAAACTAAGCACCCTGTCAAATAACTCTGTAGCACAAGACTGCGGCGTGCCTACTTCTTCATAACTTTCCACTATTGCCAAGAAGAGGAACCATATTAGTAAGAGCAAACTCTACACCCATGTCCACTAATAGATCCAATATACCTGGGCCAAGATTGACCAATCTCCTTTGAGAGTTAAATGAGGATAAAGTAGACCATTCTTCTGGAATAATACAAGAGGATAGTCAAGGTTCCTACATCAAAATAGCTGCTATCCTTTGTTGGGAAAAGATTCCTACTCTGCATTTCCTTGGGCCAGTGTTTATGTGGTCAACACTTATGTTAGCTCTGGAGAACTCTTACATGATCTCCACAAAAAGACTTGAAGTGGGGAATAACATTCACTGGCGTATACCTAGGGTAAAACTCATAAGATATGCCCAGTTGTGGCTTCAAGACGTCTCCTTTGACAGGTTATGCTTAACAGACAATCAGATATCTTGTGCCCTTGAACTTCTTGAGCTAGTCTTTATTGTGTGGTCCAATCCTAGGTATGCTGTTGGCCCTGTGCCCTTGTGGCATGGTTCAGATAGTCACAAATATTGCTTGCAACGAGCTATGAGTACTACCCTGGACCTTCTCAGTTATAATTCAGCAGGTAGCCATCAGTCCATGACTTTAGTTGGAAACTTAGTGCTTATTGGCTCCAAGATTGTTTATCATCAGGGGCTGCACCATATGCCTGAGTATATTGAGTGTCTTCCCAGAGGCATGTACTCTGTAGGAGGTAAGACATCAGAGGAATATGCCCAGAGAGAGAGTCTTATCTGGGAATGATTCTTTCTTGGACTCATGTTCCCTTATTCTATTGGCATAAACCGTGTCAATTTCCTTCCTGTAGATGAGTCTCCTTTTCTTCCTTTTGAATTCTGTTGGCTGCCTAGTGTCTGGTTAATCTACACAGAAGTTGTCAAGGTCCTCATTTAATTGCGTCTGGGGCTAGAGGCAATAGCAACTCAATAAAGCACTGATTTTCCTGACCCATCCTATTCTTCTTTACTATAAGCCTTATCACTTTCTTGATGCAAGCAGGATACCAACCCATAGACTATTTTCATTAGGTTTTTCTTTTTCCAAATTTTTATTCATAAAGGGGTTTATGCTTGACCACTTGGAGCCTTGCACATATATTGCGAGTAGACTTGAGTGATCAGTTGGCCTGTTTCCAGATCCTTGAGAGTGTAGCTATCTACTCCCACTTTCTGGACTACTTTGACCAGGCCTTGCCATAGTGAGGCAAGTTTGCTTTTGCAACTGTACCCTTGGTTGATGTAGAAGTATACCAAGCTTCCTATCTTTTATGCAGGGAGAGCTGGCCAAGTTTTTACCGCACAATCCATATCTTTTCCTTTGTTGCCAAATTAGTAGAGTATGCCTCAGACTGTAGTTTGATTAGCATCTGTGCTAGTCTCTTCAAATAAGCGTCAGGGGTGAGAGGGTTGTTGGTTTTAACTAAGCTGTAGAGATGTGGCAGGAGACTTGGTTGTTGACCGTAAAGAAGCTGGAAAGGGCTGTTTCCCGTAGCCCTATAGAGTCCTATGTTGTACGCAAAGGTAGCTGCTGGAAGATATGTATCTCATTACGTTTTGTGCTGATGGCTAAGTTTCCTTAATATCTGTACAAGAATTACATTTTTTCTTTCTACCATTCCATTTGTTTTAGGATGATATGGTGTTGACAGGATACCACAAATACCCATAAGTTTGTTCAGCCTGGGTATCATGTATCCTGTGAAGTTTGTCCCATTATCTGTTAGCAATGTTTGTGGGCAGCTATGTTTTTAGAGTATGTTCTCTAGAATATATTTGGCTGTGGTCAGTGCCAACTGGTTGGGAATTGCCTTTGCTTCTATCAATTTGATGAGCTGATCCACACCTACAATTATAAACTTATCCTTGCTAGAAGGGAGTAGAAGGGGCGCTACTACATCTATAGCAACAGTGTGGAACGCAAAGCCAGGTTGGATTAGTTGCTGTTGATAGTGCAAGACCTTTGATCTCTCTATAGTGCATTAATGACAAGTGGCCAGGGTTTCTGCTACATTTGAATGCATTCCTTCCCAGTAGCAATGCTGCTGTAGCAGGTTGAGGGTCATATGGATATCTCCATGGCCCACAGTACAATGTTTTTATACTACTGCATCTGTACGTAAGGATGTAAAAATTTATGGTAACCACTTCCCTTTATACAACCTAAAAAGCTGTCTATCCTTGACACAAGTGTCCACTGCAAGAGCCTTCAAAATTTTCTGAATCTCAAGCGGCTCCTCCCCCCACATAGAAGGCTTCAGCATCAACTTATCATAAAGCTTGTCTGCTGCTGAGGAAACCAAGGGTATGGTAGGAAGTCATGAAAGACAATCTTTGTTCTGGTGCATAGCGCCCATGCAATGGATTATCTTGTAGCCATAAGCTTGTAGCTTAATAGCCCATTGTGCTAGTTGTCCTTCAGGTTTTTCAACCATTTGAGTGAGGCGTGATCAGTTACCACTGTAAAGTGTACTCAGTGGAGGTACACTCTGAATTATTGGCAGGCATGGATGGCTGCCAGGCATTCCCTCTCAGTAACCGTGTAATTCTGTTCATGGCTATTTAGTGTACAGGAACAATACCCTACAGGATGGTCTTGGTTGTCATCATCCAACTGGGAAAAGACAGCACCAATTGCTGTCAAACTAGCGTTTGTGTGCACAATTAATGGTTGATCAAAGTTAGGTAGATTGATTGGCTTGAAATTCCAGATCACTAAGGAGGTGCTAAAGTTATAGCTTTTTCTGGACAGAGGCAAGGTACTCCTCTGGTTTGAGGTGCAGAATTGTGCTTTGGAGGCTGCATCCCTATCATTGTGACTGGTCCTAGAAGTTGAAGATGCCGCACCAGGAAGGGGAGTCTTGCTGCTATCCAGTACTGGTTCTGCCACATAGACCTTCCTCATTGTCTGGCCTATATTGTCCTTGTTGCTTTTGTAACTATGGAAAGAGCAACAGTCCTCTGGCATGACCTGACTGGTGGTGAATAGGACGCTTTGGCTTCTTCTGGTAGTAGCCTGTGGTCCTGGCTCACTACAGTCTGGCCTACGTGTACCTGAAGTAGATGTTCTACTTGAACTTGTAGCAACAGAATATTGCTACTTTGCAATTGTACTTCTTGGGTTAGATCTTTAATTGTACGGTTGGCCATGTACAATTTGTCTTCAAGTCTCTTGATGCGCAAGACTTGCTTATCAAGCAGCATGTTGTTCTTTTCCTGTATATCCCAATGGTTATTCCTTAATCTTTCCAGGTTATCATGATTCTCTTCTGTGCGGTCATGATTATGCTCAATCAGTTTTTCCAGCTTTGAGAATTCCATATAGAAGTGACTACAACAGCAAGGGATTGGCAAAGGCCCTTGTCAATCTCACTGACATGTGCAGATAACTCCTCCATGTTCTGTTGGACTATGACAGTGGTTTCCTTGTTGGGCTTGGTGGAAGTCCCATCCTTGATCATTCTTACTGAGCAACAGAGCAACTCCACTTCACTGCATAGGAAGCAGAAAGTGGCTTCTGCTCCTTTGATGTGGTGTGTGACTGTGCCAAGCCAATTATTGTCCATTCCTTTATGTTCAAGCATGGTTCCAACCATTGTGACCACATAGTTAGTCAGTTGCACTTCCATCTGTGCTGACCAGTTTGCAGTGAAGTTCTGCTGTCAAGCAAAACTATGTAATTGATGGCTAATGTTGGACATAGAACTTACAAGCTCATTGTACAGTTGTCTGAGGAATGCTTGCTGATTGTTAACCAAGTTTCCCTGATGTAAAATAAGATAAAGTTGATGGCCCAAGTGGATTGGGTTGTGGCAAATGGCCAGGTGCGCAAAGCTGTGGATATATTCCTTTGCTTGTTTGACTGTCTTCATCTGCAACCAAAGCTGGTTGGGAGTAATCCCTGTAAAGTTTTGGAACTTCTTTTTGGCTGTAGTACCATATGATGGTAGTACTGCCAGCTTCTCATGGACTTCCCTGTTCTGATATGCACCACAGTCTATACTGCCTATGGCCTGCTCCAGCTGCTGCTGAGTAGGTTTGGTATTCCTGTCCACTTCCAGTGGAATTGGGATGTCAAGGTGCAAGGGGGACTGATCCTCAATCTGGCGGGGGTGTTGTACGTCAGTCATAAATTGACCAAACACAAAAAATTCATTATTCAGACCATCCCTTGTTTCAGCAAGGCAATTGATCTCTGTGAAGAGCCCATTGGGGTGGTCCTGCAAATGGCAAAGGAAAGCATGGAGAAGTTTGTCTCTATATCCTTCCTGCACAAAAAACAAGTCCCAAATAGGGCAACAAGTACTGTTGGGCTGTTGCATACTAAAGTGAGCACCAAATGTTGTGATTTGGGTATAGTGTATGAGTAAATGTAATTGCTTAACTCAAATACAACCTTAATTAGTACTAAAGATTAGATCAAGATATATATCTAGCCTAATTTGTATAATAAATTATAAGTTATGTAAATTTGATCTTTTATTTATAAATCAAGAAGAAAGTTATATAGTATTTGAGGGATTAATAGGAACCACAGAGGGCCAAAATCCTCTGTTCTGCAGCCAGGTTCATCTATCACTTAGCCCGTTATTAACCTAATGATCAGATTATTGAAACCGCAGGCTTGACTTGCCAGCAAGATTCCAACCAAGCGGGTTTGTGACCTGCAATCCAATTACCCCGTCACTTGAAGCCAGACTAGGAAGTCAACTTGGATTACCAAATCCATCAACATGAACAGACAATGATTCTTCACGGTGGATACTTTGATTTGGCGCTTAACTCATTAGCAGGATCACGTCACCCCCTTCTGCCATCTAACTGTGTGATCACCAATCATGTTCCTGCTATCCATTGATTCACAATAGCTATATTATCACTATCTCACAATAAAGATTATTATCTATCTTCTAAATATTTTCCCCGTGTAACTCTGCTAAAACAGCACAGTTACAACATTGGTAGCACAGGTAGGTTCTCCATCCTACCTTATCTTAAAAAATTCTGCCTGTTTCCTGCACACGCTGCAGCCAACAAATCTTTGACAGAATTATGTCTGGCCTCCTGCCCAGCTGGACGCCTTATGCTCCTGGTACCAAGATACCTGATGGTTTTTTCCTCTACTAAAACACAGTGATTCCGCTACCTGCCTTCAACGCCCTGTCTGCCCAAGGGTTCTTTCAGGCGCCCTCCTTGGTGCCACAACCAGCAGAAAAAACCACCATGCTCACCTATGTTGCACAAAGACTTTGCAGCACTGCCTTGGAGCCCTTTGCAGGGGCCAACAACAACAATGCTGCCGCATGGATCCAGTCTGCCCAAAGCAAGCTGGCTCAGATGAAATGCCCACAGCAATTTTGGATTGCGGAGATTTCAATTTGTATGACCCACAATGCTGGCACCTGGTGCAACAAGTGGCACAAGGAGCACACTGACAAGAACTGGGACACCTTTAAACAGGACTTCTTGGCAAGATTTGTGCTTAAGGATACAGCACTCATGATCATACGCCAAGTAAAGAATCTAACCCAGACAGGCACCGTGAAGGAACTTACCCGCGCCTACAAGGAACTCCGTCTCTGTGCCCCATCTGACATGGATTTTGACACCCCAGCCACACACCTCATGTACTACAACACTCTCATGTTGCACGTAATGAGATATGTGAACCTGGACTAGGTCACCAACCTGCAAAGCCTGTACAGTGAAGCAGAAAAAGCGGAACAAACATCCAACACTCTACACAAGGCACAGACTGGGAAATGAGAAAGGCCCAAGGACTCACATTCAAGCAGGAGCTCCTCTCAATCACCTCCTGGAGGCAACGGTAACAACAACAACCACAAGCCCACAAACTCAAATGGAAATGGGAATGAGAATAACAGCCAATCAAACTGTACCCATTTCCGTGTCACTGCCACCCAAGGCAACCAAGATGAGGGAAAAGCCCAGGGAGAGCACTAAGGAAGTCAAGCTCTCCCCACGCAACTCCTGACTTGCCCAACAATGAATACCAACCTGAGGATGTGGACCAACGCCTAATGATCTAAGTACCCTTGGAAGACCTGGTACTATACACCATTGCCAGACATCCCAATAAATTGATGTCTTACCCTTTCCGCTTTTGCAGTTACACAGACTCAGCACTCATGGACTTGGGCGCAGATTGAACCTTAGTCAACAGCAGCTTTGTGGATAAATGCAAGCTGGTCACCAATCCTTTGCGGATTAAAAATGTGGTCCTGGCTGATGAACATCACATTGCCGTGATAAAAGAAACTGCTCCCTTTTCTTTCATGCTTGAGAACCTCCACTCCACCATCCAAGGTCCCATCATTGACTTCCCTAAGTTTGACATTGTACTGGGACTAGACTGGTTACGGAGAAACAACCCTCACGTGGACTGGGCAATCTCAGTGCTGACCATCAAGCGTGAAGGTGTCAACCACCAAATTTACCCGGACTCTGTAGACCAACTCCTACAAGACCACATCTTTGTACACATCACAGAGACCTTGGACAAGAAGGAAAACCTGAAAGCAATTGACTGGGACTCCTGCCAGTATGAAATCATACACTTCAAGGACCACCAGGACACCTCCACGCCGCAAGATTGCAACATTGTGGCCCGTCACCCAGAAATCTTTAAGGAGGCGTTACCTGGGCTACCCCCTGAGAAACACATCCAACACTCTATCCAACTCAGGGGGGCTGTACCCAAGGCACGCCCCATTTACAGGCTGACCCCAAACAAGGACAACGCCCTGTGTGCCTATCTCAAAGAGGCATTGGAAAAAGGACTTATCCGCCCCTCACAGTCTCCCTTTGGGGCCGCTGTATTCTTTGTGGCCAAAAAGGATGGTACCTTACACCTGGTCACAGACTACTGCGCCTTGAACAAAGTCACCATTAAGAATTGTTAACCATTACCACTGATTGACAATCTCTTTGACGCCTTGGGAGGAGCCTCTGTCTTCTCCAAGATTGATCTAACCACAGGTTACAACCAGATTTGCATCAAGGAGGAAGACATCCCCAAGACAGCCTTCCACACCAAGTACAGTTCCTACAAATGTGTGGTACTCAACTTTGGCATGACCAATGCCCCGTCCACCTTTGTAACCTTCATGAACAAAGTATTTGTGCCACACATAGGCAGATACGCCCTTGTGTACCTGGACAATATCATTGTCTACAGCCCCTTAGTGGAACAGCATCACAAAGACCTGGAGGAAGTCTTTGCGACCCTGGCACAACACAAACTGTTGGCCAAGCCCTCCAAATGCCAGTTCTTCTGAGAGCAACTACCCTTCTTGAGACACATAGTCTCAAAAGACGGCATCAAACCCAACAGTCAGAAGATACAAGCCATCTGCAAAATTCCAACTCCCAAAGATAAATCAGAACTCTGCACCTTCTTGGAAATGGTGGCCTATGTACGACGCTTCATACCCAACTGCGGCGTCTTGACCGCCCCCTTGTCCGCCATAACAGGCGCCAAGTCCAAGTTTGTATGGACCCCCCAACACAACCTCTGTTTTAGATGTCTCAAGGAAAAGCTCACAACAGCTCCCATCTTATAATACCCCAAACAAGACGGAGAGTACCAGATGGAAACTGACGCTTCAGATGTATCCATTGGGGGAGTACTACAAATCAAGAATAGTGACAGTGACTTCCTACCTGTAGCCTACAAGTTGCGCAAATTGACAGATGGCAAGTGTCAATACCCAATCCACAACAAAGAACTGTTGGCTATTGTACACTGCCTAGTCACATGGCGCTGTTACCTGGAACGGCAGGAAGAATTCACAGCACTAACCGACCATAATTTGCTCATCTATTTCAAGACACAAGCAAACCTATCATGCCTCCAGGAGCGATGGATGGAAATCTTAGAAAGGTTTAACATGCTCATCCAATATAGGCCCGGGGCCAAACTTGCCATGGCAGACATTCTATCCCGCCTGTATGTCAGCGCTTCTAGGGGAGAGAATGGGCTTGACCCAGACTGGCCTCTCCTAGTGCCCCGTACAAAAAGACAAAGGGTTCCCCGCAGGCACAACCAATATCACCAGAGAAACAGTCATCAAGGATGAGCACCTCTTTGCTGACGTATATGGGACTCTTCACAGAAAAATGTTGGATGGTACAACCATTCCATACATTCCCACACATCAACAAGTCAATACCATTCTTTGCTACTACAGAGATCTTGGACATACTAAGAGCCAAAATCTATACAAGTTCCAAAAACATAAAGCCTGGTGGCCAACCCTATACCGTGATGTCCAGGAAGTGTTAAAACAGTGTTAGGTCTGTGAAAAGTTTGCCAAAAGCAAAACTCCGCCTAAGTCTGTACTCCCCATTCAAACCCAACTATTATTCAAAGTATGGGCTCTTGACATTGTGGGCCCCATGCCAGGAAAGCACAACAACAAAAAATACATCATCACAGCCATTGATTTTGCGACAAGGTGGCCAGTAGCCCAAGCGGTGAAAACGCACACCGGCAACGTTGTCCAACAATTCATTGGCAAAGAAATAATCAGCAGTTTTGGAAAGCCAGAACTACTGATAACCAATGGGGGCAAAGAATTAACCTCTAAAAACACCAACTTGTACCTCGCCAAAAATGGGGTCAAACACACCGTCACAACACCATACCGCCCACAGGCTAATGGACGCGTGGAGCAGCTTAATGGTAGCCTTGTGCAAACCCTAGCCAAACTCACCGCCAGGAGACCTGAAGACTGGTATAAGCAGCTACCAACTGCATTACTTGTGTGCCAAACCCAAGTGAACAGATCCACTGGGAAAAGCCCGCTTGAACTGGTATACAGCACACAGCCAAATATCATTCAGCATTGACAGGAACCAAACAGGAAATTCCAAGTCAAGTCCCCCTCGCTCAGATCCTCAAGTAATAGAGGCCAACAGCAAACAAGCAGCCAAGGAAAAAGAACGCTTACAAAAGACCTTCATCCCCATCTGTCAAAGACATGAGGTCAGGGACAAAGTCTGGGTCATAAATGTTGACAAAAGCAAACTACAACCCAAAAAAGTAGGACCAGCAATCATTCTAAAGGTAAACAACAATAACACTTACCTTGTGCAAGGGCTCAGGAAACGCAAGCAAGACAAGACCTTACACCACAACCGCCTACGACCCTGCAAAGCAAGATAGAAACAACAAGAAACCGCCCTGCCTGCCGCCAAACAACAACTGGTTCAGTATGGCGCCCAGGCTCCCAACAACCTCCCTGACAACCTGCCTCCAGAGGAGGCCAACCTTCAGCCAGGGGGTGTCAAAACCGCAGGCTCAACCCGCTAGCAAGGTTCCAACCAAGCGGGTTTGTGACCTGCAATCCAATTACCCGGTCACTCAAAGCCAGACTAGGAAGCCGATTTGGATTACCAAATCCATCAACATGAACAGACAATGATCCTTCACGGTGGATACTTTGATTTGGCGCTTGACTCATTAGAAGGATCACGCCACCCCCTTCTGCCATCCAACTGTGTGATCACCAATCATGTTCCTGCTATCCATTGATTCACAATAGCTATATAATCACTATCTCACAATAAAGATTATTATCTATCTTCATAATATTTTCCCCGTTAACTCTGCTAAAACAGCTCAGTTACAACAAGATGATCATTAGTCAATATATCCTTGGAGTGTAACTTAGTTGTTTATTGGACTAGTTACCATCCAGTACAAGTGTAAAGAACCAACAATTGAGGATGTATTCTAGCAAAATAAGGGATCAAGTTGGCGACTTGGAAGCCTGTGAGTGCCGTCACAATTGGATAGACTGTCATCATCAATTAAAGACTTTGGTGTGCATGATATAGTGTTTGAAATTATTGGCAAAATATGTGAGTATGCAATATATACAGGTATATATGGCTAAGGACTGGGTGGAGTGGGGCATACTAGTGTGGGACAGGAGTACTGCTTGGAGGAGTTGAGCTGTGCCGGCTCCTTGTAGTAATACTCACCAGGTGGTTTGTTGAATGGCCCATGCTGCTGGTTATATTGATGGCCCCCAATCCTTAGGCATGCTGTGAGGACAGCTGAGAAAATTAGATGGTTCATCTTCTGATCCTGGGGAAGGGCAGACAAAGCTTAGTGTCTTGTTTAACTTCTTGTAGGTAAAGTTTTTGAATTGATTTATGTAATACTATTGAGGGGTTTTTTCACTCAATGATAGTACAAACCAGCATCAGATGATTTGGCTTTATTATATACTATCATTCTTGTGGGGCATGAATAGTGCAAAACAATGGATAGGGAGCCCCAGACACTTAGTGTTGTCTGGAATTCCCTTTTGGGAGGGGAATTGGAAAGGATGTGCAGGCAATGAATTATTACTTTCTGGCTTGCATTGGTTTGGTGCCTTATTGGATGCTTTCATGCATCCAAATTCAACTTCTGCAGTTAATGCATGAATTGTTATGCCGGGCAGCCTGTCAACCCCTTCCAAATTTGGTAAGTTCCAAATTTAGGCAGCAGTTCCCCCTCTTTTTGGGTTTGGGGAAATTGTCTTTTTGGGATTCCTGATCTGGAAATCTCTCCATCTGGCGGGGGTGGGTGGTCCCGCCATGGGAGGTGCGCTGTCCCCTGCCAGCTGCGGCTGGGGTATAAACCCTGTTTTTCCAAAATTCAATTTTTTAATGTCTATTTCTTCAACCGGGTGTTTTGCAGCAGTTTCCCTAATCAGGGGGAACTGCTGCAATTTTTTATTTTGCTCCTTGAGCCCAATTGCGCCCAAAAGTTTATCTTGACACAAGGTGTTTTCAGGAATATTCCTGACAGTTGCCTTTCCTTCCCTTCTTGGTGGACCTGTCTGTTGGCGGTACTGGGCAATAAGGTCAGGAGTGTTGGCAAGATTCTTTATGGGTTCCCATGAGTTTGATTCCAGAGGGTACCTTACCCATGAAACTAGGTAATGGACCTGGTTGCAAACCTTCCTGTATTCTAGTATGGCCTCTACCTCCCACTCTGGGGTGTGTTTTAGGGTTGTTGGCAGGGGATTGCTGTCTTTAGTCTGATGCGTGTGGGGGCTTCCTCTCTCTGCCTCTAATTTGGATACATGGAAGATGTTGTGGGCACTTGACCATTTGGGGAGCTGTACTCTGTATGTTGTGTTAGATATTTGCTGGAGTACTTTGAGGGGTCCAACGCAGAAGGGTCCTAGCTTTCTACCCACTTGGTTGATCTTGAGGTCCTTGGTGTCAAGGTATACATTGGAACCTACTTTGAATTCAGGGTTGGTGTGTTGGTGTTTGTTGGCTTGGACCTTGTACTTCTGTTGGGCATCTCTGAGGTTAGTCTGTAGGTGTCTCTGGGTATCCCTTAGATTTTGGAAGTACTTGTTGGCTTGAGGTACTGTCCCTGGACAGCCTTTGGTGGGGATTCCTTGCAGGGAGAGCCTGTAGTATGCTGTAAATGGGGAAATCTTGGCTCCCAAGTGGTAAGAACTGTTGTAGCTAAACTGGCCAAGGTTAGTAGTTCCGCCCAATTATCCTGCTTAGTGTTGATGTAGGCGCAGAGATAAGTTTCCAATATCTGGTTAACTCTCTCTATTTGTCCATTGGTTTGAGGGTGGAAGGCTGTTGACAGTTTGAGCTTTACTTGGAGTTGTCAAATTATTTTGCCCCATAATTTGGAAGTGAACTGGGTCCCTCTGTTTGAAACAATGTTTTTGGGGAGACCATGGTGGCGGTATATGTGGTTAAGGAATAACCAAGCCGTGGCAGTGGCCAACATTCCTGAGGAGAAATCAATGTACTCTGCGGCTTTAATTGGCGGTCTACAATAACCAGGATCCATGTGAACCCTTGACTGGGAGGTAGGTCTGTAATGAAGTCCATGGAGATAGATTCCCATGGCATGGGTGGGATTGGGAGGGGTTGGAGCAACCCCTATGGCTTCTGTGTGGAGTGTTTGTTCCTCATACATGAGACACATTGTGAAATGTAGTCTTTCACTTGGGGAAACATGGATGGCCACCAGTAGCTGATTCAAAGGGGTGTCATGGTTTTCTTGATTCCTCTGTGACTGCCTAGCAGGGAGTCATGTAGCTCTTGTAGGACCTGATTCTGAATTGCTCCTGGGGGTACCACCAATCTATTGAGTCTGTAAAGGAAGCCCTAGTGGGTAGAGTAGTTGGGGCTGGGTTTTGCAGAGTTCATTTTGGCAATTAGGTCTTGGATGAGTGGGGGAGTTCTTCTGGGCGTTTTACACCTCTTCCTCCAAGGATGAGAGTGGTTGGGAGGCCCCAAGGACGGCCATTAGGAACTGATTGGTGTCTAGACTGGTTGGGTGTTGAACTAGCTGTATAACTGGTCTCTGTCATTGTGGTCTTCTCGTCTGCTCAAGGTGTCTGGTGCATCATTGGTGTGTCCTGGGATGTAACTGATCTTGAAGTCATAGGAGGACAAATCCAGAGCACATCTGGCAAGTTGTTGACAGATCTTCCTCTTTTCTGTGAAGTATAAAAGGTTCCTATGGTTGGTGCGGACAATGATAGTGTGTTTGGCTCCTTCTAAGTATTGCCTTCAGAGTTCAAAGGCTTTAACTATACCCATGAGTTTCTTTTTGTACACATTGTAGTTTTGTTTGCAATCTAACAACTTCTTAGAGAAGTATGCCACATGGTGATATACTCCAGGATTTCCTTCCTGAAGCAAGACTGCGCCTAAGGCAAAGTCTGAAGCATCAGTCTCCAAAAAAAATTGGAGCTTGGGGTTAGTTTGTTGGAGTACTGGGGCTGTGGTGAAGGCAGTCTTGAGGGTCTCAAATGACTTCTGTGCCGCCTTTGTCCAAATGTAAGTGACACTTTTGGCAGTCAAGGACGTGAGGGGTTCCGCTATCTTTGAAAAATTCTTAATGAACTTACGGCAAAAGTTAGTCAACCCTAGGAAACCTCTCAGTTTTGATTGGGTATCTGGGATCTGCTACTCTATTACCACTGCAATTTTGGATGGCACAATGGCAAAGCTGCCTTTCCAGATTGTGTACCCCAGGAATTCTACCTCTGGTTTGAGGAATTCACATTTCTCCCTTTTGCTGTACATCTTGGCCTGGCATAAGCGTTCCAGGACCTTCTTTAGGTCACAGAGGTGTGAGGCTTCATCCTTGGAGTATACTTGAATGTTGTCTAGGTAAATCACTATACAGACATCCAGGAGGTCAAAGAGGATCTCATTTATCAGGGCTTGGAAGGCAGAGGGTGCATTGCAGAGTCCAAAGGGCATGACCAGGTATTTGTAAAGGCCAAAGACTGTTCTAACTGCTGTTTTCCACTTTTCTCCCTCTGCAATCCTGACCTGGTTGTACACATTACAGAGGTCCAGTTTTGAAAATACAAAGGTTCCTGCCAGTCTGTCTGTGAGCTGTTCTGCCAATGGAACAGGGTATCAGTCTTTGACTGTGATGGCGTTCAGGGGGCTGTAATCCACACATGGGCGTAGTCCTCTATCCCCTTTCTTAAAAAAGAAGATTAGCAATGAGCAGGAGGATTGGGATTTTCTCATGTGTCCTTTGGCCATTAAGTCGGAGATGTATTCTTTTAGTACCAGACCTTGTGTGTGTGTGGTGGGGTAAACCTTTCCCCATTTTGGGGTTTCACCGGGTAGAAGGTCAATTCTGAGGTCACTTGCTCTTTGTTTGGGGAGGCCTTGCATTGGGACTTTGCTAAAGACGTTGGTGTACTCCTCCAACATCTAATCTAGTTGGGGATCACTAATATGGGCATGACCGTGCTGGTGGGCATGGAATTGCTCCCAAGTGGTGCCGTGCCAGTCTGACCCAGACTGGAGATGTGAACCTGATGGGTGTCCCAATTGATGTTGCATTGGGCTTCCTACCACCAAGGCATTCCTAGTATGACGGGGAAAGCCAGGTTCTCCAGGGATGAGAAGTTTAGTTTGAACCTCATCCCCCAATTTCCACGGCGGTTGGTTCCACAACTTGGTATACTGGGGGAGTGCTCTCATTGACCAGCTTGGCGGTTCCCCCCGGTGTGGGCTGTTTGCCAAGACTTTTCACCAGGAGGTGGTCATTGAAATTTCCTATGGCTCCTGTGTAAAGTAGGGCAGTGGTGTGTATTTTCTGGGTGTTGGAAGCCAGAGTGATGGGAACAGTGGAATAGAGAGAAGTGGTTGCTTTATTACCTCATTCCTCAGCTGTCATAAGTGGCTGGGGATTTGAGGGAGTTTAAAAGGATTGGGTCGTGCGGTGGAACAATTCATCACTGTGTGACCTGCGAGACCGCTGTACAAACAGAGACCTTGTGCCACGCGGCAGGCCTTCTCTTCACTGGATAGCATAAAGCCCCCCAGGTCTGGGGATCACCCCAAGACGGGGGGCTTTGGCATCAGTGGGTGGTCCAGCAACCTCAACTTGAACAGAGTTGAGATGGGTGGCCTTGGCAGGGAGGATATTTTCATATTGTGCTCCCCAAGTTTGGACGTCTTGGATGACCTCATTGTAAGTCTCAGGGAGCTTATGGTGGAGGAGGAACTTGTGAGAGAGGGGGGCTAAACTAACTAAGTTTGGCTCTCATCCCGGCAAAACAAACCACCAGGATGCTGCCCAGTGGAGGACTGAAACGGCTGCTCAAAAGGGAGATCACAAGGAGGACACAGGAGACAACTGAGGAAAGTAGGCGTTCAGCGCCATCAGCGCCAACCCAGTGAGCAGCCAGGGGGTACAGGTGGGGGAAAAGGGGGCGCCATAGACATGTGCAGAGGTACCGAGTCGCTCTTCTCTAAGCCTAGAGGGGGGGACATAGGCACCTCCTTGCTTGCCGGAGCAGAAGGAGCATGGTCGAGGACCTCCAAATCCAAATCATCACAGGTCAGACTCTTCACCACAGCCTCCCCAGAATAAAGGAGACTGCCGGGCAAACTCAGGAGGCTAGAGGGGGCCGCGCTCACAAGTTGAGCTGAAGAGGAGAGTCTGGACCACAGGTCTGGAGAGGTAGACCACAAGAGGAGCAAAAATGGGGCCAACAAAAATACCACAAATTTGATGACTGGGAGTATCATTTCTGAATTCTCCTCAAAATTTGGGCAAGGTAGGGACTTTTGTTTTAGGTAAATGGGTAGGATCAACACAAGTAGGGGGACCCACAGACAAGGAAAGGGCAGAAACAGCAGTGGGAAACTTGGTGGTGAACTTGGGTGCCTTTACAAGGGCCAGGAACAAAAGCAGGTTTGAAATCAAAGAATTTAGATAAAAAACAAGGTAAAAGTAGATTTTTATATTGTATTTAACTAGAAAACTTAGTTTCAAGCGTAACATTCTCAAAGCAAAAGCAAAAAGCAAACCGCTATACACTGAGGTATGTTTCAAGTGTTCCAGAAGAGGGACCGGGTTCAAAACGCGGGGGCTAAAGGTAAGGGGCAAGACAACGACTAACACTTTAAAATTCTAGATGATGGGGAACTCAAACATAAGTCCAACCAACCAATATAATTTGAAAATTAAGTGTGACAAACTCCAAACTTTTAATAAATTGAAAATTACAAGCAGGGGACTCAAAGTCCCCTGGCCTTGTTAAAAGGGGTGAGATTGACAGATATTGGTCACATGGCTTCCAATGTAGCATTTGATTGGGCAGAGGAGAATTTTTGCTGGCCAGGGCCAGGGGGACTGGAGGGTTCCAGTGTAATTTCCACAACTCCCTCTGATTGGCTGGAAGGTAATGCAAGCATTTCAGATCTAGTTGACTTTGTAGTTGTTGATGTGGCCTCATTTGATTGGGCGTTCCTAATTGTCTTTAAAAGCGGACAATACCATGCCAATAAATAGTCCAAATTAACTAGCATTTCTTCCCAAGCTGGAACAACCAGAGCCGGGGGTCCTGCAGGATATGCCAACACAAATCTTTCATCCACTGTGTGAGCTAAATCATTGAGGGAATTTAGTGGTTTTGCTGGGCTTTGTGCAGTCTTTTTTGTGCGACGAGGAAATACAGTCCTATCCAAAGCCAAAGGGGGCAGTGAATTTACAGAACTCCTGGACTTGGGGTGAGAGACCTGTGTAATACAAGTAACAGGCTTCATCACTATCCAGATCAAGAGCTTCCTTGAGCTTTGAGAACTGTTTGGTGTAGTGGGCAGTGGTAGACGTCCCTTGTCTCAGAGAGTACTCTTTCTGACAGGTATTGTTTAGATCCTCAGGGGAGTTGACTGAGTCCAACAACTTCTGGCTGAAGGAATTAAAGTAATGGCGTAATCCAGGTTCTTTTAGCACAATGGCAGCAAACCAGTCTTTCTGTTGACTGGTGAGTTGATTTGCCATGTGAAGGACCTTTTGGATGTTGGTGGTAAAACGGGCTGGCTTGGCTTCAAGCAAGGTGTGAGAGAAGGAGAGCAAGGTGATTATTGCCTGTTTTGTGGAGGAATGGATTGTGGATTTAGAAAGCTGTCTTAGGATAACATTCTGAACCTGGTGGGTATTGGTGGGTTGGGTGGCGTCTCCTCTAGATTGGAGAGCCTGGAAGCAGCAAAGACATGTGTAGCAGACAAGTAGGAGGGATGTCAGGAATGTGAGACAAATTAAGGTGAGATATCCAAACATGGTTGAGCCTGAGGCCGTTGGTGTTAGCCCCAGTGGGGGTGCTATCATACTGTAAAGACCCAACAATTGGGGAAGTATTCTAGCAAAATAAGGGATCAAGTTGGCGACTTGGAAGCCTGTGAGTGCCGTCACAATTGGATAGACTGTCATCATCAATTAAAGACTTTGGTGTGCATGATATAGTGTTTGAAATTATTGGCAAAATGTGTGAGTATGCAGTATATACAGGTATATATGGCTAAGGACTGGGTGGAGTGGGGCATACTAGTGTGGGACAGGAGTACTGCTTGGAGGAGTTGAGCTGTGCCGGCTCCTTGTAGTAATACTCACCAGGTGGTTTGTTGAATGGCCCATGCTGCTGGTTATATTGATGGCCCCCAATCCCTAGGCATGCTGTGAGGACAGCTGAGAAGATTAGATGGTTCATCTTCTGATCCTGGGGAAGGGCAGACAAAGCTTAGTGTCTTGTTTAACTTCTTGTAGGTAAAGTTTTTGAATTGATTTATGTAATACTATTGAGGGGTTTTTTCACTCAATGATAGTACAAACTACTATCAAGTGATTTGGCTTTATTATATAATATCATTCTTGTGGGGCATGAATAGTGCAAAACATTGGACAGGGAACCCCAAACACTTAGTGTTGTCTGGAATTACCTTTTGGGAGTGGGATGGGGATGGATTGGCAGTCAATGAATTGTTAATCTTGGCATTGAATGACTTTGGAGCTTCTTCAGGTACTTTCATGCAATCACTTTCAACTTCTGTAGTTGATGCATTAATTGCCATGCTGGGCATCTTGTAAACCCCCCCAAATTGATAGGTTCTAAATTTGGGCAGCAGCTCCCCCCATTTTTGGGTTTGGGTAAATTGCCTTTTTGGGATTCCCAATTGGGTGATTTCCCCATTTGGCGGGGGTTGGAGGTCCTGCTGTGGGGGGGTGCGCTGTCCCCTGCCAGCTGGCTGGCTGGCAGGCAAGCTGCCAGGCACCTGGCAGCCAGCCGCGCGGTCCGCGGCTGGGGTATAAAACCTGTTTTTTTCCAAAATTCAATTTTTTAATGTCTGTTTCTTTGACTGGGTGTTTTGCAGCAGTTTCTCCAATCAGGGGGAACTGCTGCAATTTTTTATTTTGCTCCTTGAGCCCAATTGCGCCCAAAAGTTTATCTTGACACAAGGTGTTGTCAGGAATATTCCTAACACAAGAGTACCATTGTTCTGTTGTCCACCAAGCTTAATGGATCAGTTAGGTGTTACAGTGAAAACTAGTTTACATCCAATAACTTCACAACAAAGTGCAGCATCACTGCAATTGACTTTGCCACTCACTGGCTGGTAGCACAGGCGGTGAAGACCCATACAGGTAACAATATTTGACCATTTATAGGCAAGGAAATCATCAGTAAGTTTGGAAAGTCAGAACTCATGATAACAGAAAGAGGCAAGGCATTGACCTCCAAAAGCACCAATGTATACCTCACCAAGAATGGGGTCCAGTACACAGTGACAACACCTTACTATACTCAGGCCAATGAAAAAGCTGAGCATCTAAATAGTAGCTTAGTGCAGGCCCTTGCCAAGCTCACCGCTGGGAGACCTGAGGAATGGTATAAGCAGCTACCAACTGCACTTTTTGTATGCTGTACTCACGTGAACAGATCCACCAGAAAGAGTCCCTTTGAGCTAGTTTATGGCACACAACCCAATATCATTCAAGCCCTCACAGGACTGAAGCTGGAAATTCCCAGCAAGGTTCCCCCTTGTTCAACACCTCAAGTCATGCAAGCCAACAGTGATCAGTTGGAAAAAGAAAAGAAATGTTTGCAAAATATGTTTGTCCCCATCCAAAATAGACACAAAGTTGGTGGCAAGGTCTGGGTAATGAACACAGTCAAGAGCAAATTACAACCTGAGAAAGTGGGTCCCGCTATCATCTTAAAGGTAAAAAAACAACACTTACCTCATACAAGGACTTGGAAAACGCAAGCAAGACAAAGTCTTACATCATGACCAACTAAGATCCTGTAAAGCATAACAAAAACAACAAGAATCTGACCTATCATCCACTAAACAACAGCTAGTCTAATATGGTGCCTGGGCCCCTGAAAATTTCCCTGATAACCTGCCCTCAGAGGAGGCCAACTTTCATCCAGGGGGTGTGTCATAACAGCAGATTCAACCCGCCAGCAAGGTTCTAATTAACCATTTACATGACCCGCAACCCAACTTTTCAGTGACTTGAAGCCAAACTAGGAAGTCAACTTGAATTTCCAAATCCAACAACATGAACAAATGATGATCCTTTATAGCGGATACCTCAATTTGGCACTTTACTCATTATCAGGATCAAGCCACCCCCTTCACCATCCAACCAAGTGATTGACACAATCATTTTCCTGTTATCTATGATTCACAATGACTATATGATACTTATCTCTTAATAAAGAATATTATCTAGTTTCCATATATTTTCCTCCTTGTAACTCTACTAAAACAGCACAGTTACAACACAAGGATGGCCAGGAATTCTAGGACAACAACCATTATCTTCAGAAGCTCTTTGCAGGCTTGTGGATTCATTTGTAGCCACTTGCAACTCTGTGATCTCTTGTTGGAGAGTGGCCACCTGGGCTTTAAGAGCAGCCACTTGCAGGTCAGGCTAAGACGTGAATCATAGATTAGCCTGACTATGATTAGTGGTATTTATTTTATTAATAGTGTCTTAAACCCCTTGTTCTTGTCTCACTAGGTCTTCAGAAGGCTGAACCCCAGCAGAAAATTTACTTAGATAGTCTAAGCAATCCTGCAATTATTGGATTATATAATTACAGCAGCTTTCTCTTGCATCAATTCATTCTGCATGTCTGTCATTATTGACAATTATTTCCCCCTGGAAACCTGGGCCCAAGAGTGGGATTCAAATCCTGACCCTGAATTCCTGCAGGCTGCCAGCCTTATGGACCAAGGTACTGCCCGCCCACGTTATCTTGGGACTGAGCCTCTGCAAGCTGAAGCTCCTGCTAAGTCCCAAAGTCAGAATACCATCACAGGCTTGACCATGGTGGTGCCTGAGGAGAAACTTCTGGAATTTCCTAATGAAGGCAGAGAAAGCTCCTCTGTGAACTTCATAAACTTGAAGCCCTCTTGGGTAACCAATTAAATTCAGTTACCAAAGGAAAACATGGGCTTTAGGCACAACCACATGATCACAGCCCAAAATCAAGTGATCAATTTGGACATTCCACCCAATGAGAGAACACCCAGCTAAGGTGCTATTTTGCTGCTCCTGCACCCGTGCCTCCTGGCCACCTGCCTGCATTTTTCTTGATATTTTGATAAAGCCCTTATAGAAAATACTAAGTTTGGAGGCAGGATGCTATATATGCCTATAGATTATGTGATCAACCCTTATCACCATTTTTGAATAAAGGTTATGTTATTTTGGCTTACACAGCTACTGCCTCATTTTGTATTTGCCATCTATCAAATCAGTTTAAGATCTACTGGCCCTCCTGTCCCTCTACTAGCAGATTCCTGCTCTCCAGATTCTCCCTTTGGTCCCGTCCACTTGACAGAATACCCTTTAAAACCTGAATATAAGGACTACACCCCAGAAAAGATACCCATAATAGATTCTTTAGCCCACATACAATCTGCAGTTAGATACAACCGTCAAGGCCTTTAGATATTCTCAACACCCAAATTGTTTAGAGGGAAGTTCAACTATCCTCCTGCCTACAAGTCTGTATGGAACCGCCTGTGACCCCCAATGTCAGGGCTCAGAATGCCCTGGACAGTCAGCTGGCCTGCCTAGAGGCCAAGCTACCCACAGCCTGGAAACCCTCACAAATTGTCTCCCAGGGAAAGAAAACCCCCCCTTTTAACTAGCAAATGCCTGGGATTTGAGAGGCAAACAAGCCTCAAATCCCTGGCTTCAATTCTACTATTGAATTTGGGCCTCTCAACTATCAAGAAATGGTAAATTGGGAGCGCAATTGTTTGCTCACGCAATCAGACGCACAATATATTGCAGGAACTATAAATAACTGTGGCGCCTCAGCATGCTGAAGTTCAAGAAAGGTTTATGCTATAGCAATCAATGAGCACCCAACCCCTGGTCCAAGTATGTAAATTCCAGTGAAAATTGTAAATTCAACTCAAATTGATGCCATCAGTTCTCTGGTGTCACAAAAGACCACATAATCTCCAGTAAGTATAAGTATAAGTAGTGGGGGGAGAAGCCCTCCTCACTGTTGACATCTTAATAAAGCAATTTTATGCCCAGAAAGTATTATCTTATTACAGGAATTGTCTATTTTTGGTCAAATTCAATTATTATCTTTGCATCTATTTGGGAATCCACAACACAATATAAACCTGCATATCCATATCCTCTTAGTTATACTCCTGCTACTCCAGTCAACCCACCCCATGCCCTTGACTTGGAGTATTTCCACCCCCACCATCTGGATCTGCCACCTGCTATGAAGGAGATTCCTACTGCTCCTCCCCTCCCCAACACATTTCCTGTCCAGGACTTCAGTAAGTTGGGGTTTGTCTACATCACAGTATTGGGGCTGGCTGGCCAAGCTGTGCCCCATACTGGGAGTTGGCGCCCCTAGCCACTGCTGTCAACTACCTGGTCTGTATTGTGCCTATTGTGTACATGGCCTTCCAGGACCAGCCTGCCTCCCCTGTGAGAGTCCAGTTGGACTCTGGTATGGGCCGTGACAGTATGTCAACCATATCTAAACTAGTAACCCTGGGCCCCTATTCTTCTTTGATTATAGGGGCATCTTGCATGCTTTTATTTTTGACCTCAGCTTACTAACTAAGTCAGTATTTAAACAAGAAACAAGAAAAGAACAAATGCCAAGAATAAAATGTTTCCAAGCCATCTCAGTTCCAGACTGTGGCCATCTCCACCTTGAACCAGAATACTGTGCCCCTACAACCTTTCCTGACCTTCCAAAAATGGACTTTGCTGGCTTCAAAAAGGAATGATCATGATAAACGCCTTGTTCCATGCCCACCCCAAGAGCTTCAGAGACAACACTCAGAAGGTTATGATGGTGACCACCCAACTGAAGGATGATACCAGAGAAACCTTCCTAACCAGCCTTGAGGAAGACCTGGTTCTCATACTTTCCTATGAGCAATTCCTGGAGAGAATGAACTCTGTAACTACCCCTGCTAGGGCCAAGACCCAAGCCTACATGAGGCTCATCCACCTGACCCAAGGAAGGGACAACTTGGAGACCTACATACAACAATTCCTACGCCTGGCAGAGGCCGCCAAGATTCCTGACAACATATCAGGTCTGCAATTCAGAAACAGTCTGAACCCACACCACATCAGCCTAATGAGACACCACCAATGCAACCTCCCCAAAGACAAGC